>JARJLF010001259.1:0-88485 GCA_029378395.1 Mycena leptocephala | reverse complement strand
CGTCCCTCACTCCATAATCTCTGGCTCCCGAAGTTTCATATTAATTTCGGGCGATTTGCGCTCAATACGGGCTATGAAACTAGCATCAGAGCCGAGAAACTCTGTAAATAATACCAAGGTACTTTGTCCGGGAAGTTCAACGGCCTGTTCGCTCAACTTAGCCTTACTCGTATCGCCCTCTGGAAGGGACCACCCACCAATTTAACGAGACGGACTTGCCAGTCTTGATCTCCTCGCTTGCAGCGGCCTTGACCACGGCGTCGGTCAATAGGTTGACCGTCCCAAGCTGGTCTTCGGTACCCCAGACGCCCAGGCGCATCCGGGAAATTCTTGAAGCAGGAAGGGCGTCATAACCCGGGATTTTCGCATTCGTCCAGTCCACTGCAGCTCTATCTTCCTGGTTGGACATTGGGGTAGGATTAGTGTCAGGCGAGGCCAGATGGCCCACTACATTCATAAGACGCTTGACCGCCATGGGGAAAGATAATATGCAGCCGACATCTGTGAGAGAACATACCCTTCTGCCTAATTGCAGAAGCCCCAGAAATTGAGTCTCGAGATACGAGATCTCCACTTCTCGTGACATATCGCCTCGGCGGCCACGGCAACCTCGGCGAAATAGATGTATTCTGGTTGCAAACAGCAGCCTTCCCCCACGTCAAAGCGCCCCTTATATGGCGCAACATATTGGCAACACATGAAGTTATGTGTTATATTGTCTCTTCTGCTGTATACAAATCCAGGCAAATGACCGGCAATAAAGAAAGGGAAAAAACTAACCCGCCGCCATCTTCCTCCATGAATACAGGAAAATGCCGTTGACCGGCAATAGCCGGGAATTTCCGAGCAGCGTACTGATCACTTCGTCGATCCCCGTATAAAAGGATGAGCGAGCGCCTCCCGCGGGGTTATTCGCCGGGCCGGGTCGAGGGCAAGACAACGGTCCAGAAGGTCTATGAAATGCAGGAGGACATTCGTCTCCTCCTCCCAAGCCGCGCCGCATTGCCGCTTGGGAGCAGTCGCGCACGCAGGTCGCGCGCCGGCTTGGAAATGTGCACCTTCCGAATGACGTCCTGTAAGGTGGTCAACATTATTACGTCTTCCAAACAGCACGCGAAAGATGGAGACGCACATTTCCGCTTCCTTTTTCCCTCTCCACGCTCTCGAACCCACCCATCTCATCAAAATATACATCCCGAACTTGGCGCGCTTGATCATCTTCCCATTGAAGCGACCTTTGAGCTCCATCATGTGCAGGAGCATCTGGTTGTTGCTGCGTCCGGGGAAGAGGATCTTGCCCGTGTACAGCTCATAGAGCGTGCATCCAACGGACCAGACGTCCAGCGCAGGGTCGTACGGGACGCCGAGAACTAAGCAGATATTTGAAGTCAAAAATAACTCATCGTCGCGGGAGAAAAAAGACGCACTGATTTCGGGGGCACGGTAAAACCGGCTAACAAGATACGGCGTAATTTCGTTCTCTGCGGCGTCCGACGCCGAGCCCAGGTCGCAGAGCTTGAGCATCGTCTTCGCGTCGTTGACCTGAAGGACGTGAGTAAGATCACGGGGGCGGGCTATGAGACACAAGAATATTATCTGGCTTGATGTCGGCGTGCATTACGCCGAGCTTGCGGAGATGCCCCAGGGCGATGAAAAGCTGGTGCGAGTACGCACGTACCGCCCGGATATTCAGGCCGACATCCTTACCAAAGCGCTTGACGACATCGCGGAGGTTCATGCTGGGGAAGAAAAGAATGGTGATGAGATTAAAGGAAGGGACAGTAAGATGTTACCCACCTCATACTCTCAAACACCAAGCACAAGTGGCCGCGGTGCTCGAAAGTACGCTCGAGACGTACGAGATGTTTTTTATCCTCCGGGTCCGCAGCCTGCAGCTTCGTGAGGATAGCAGACTCCTTGAGACCCGCGCGGTGCCTAGGAAAAGAGATAGTCAGTAAATGTCAAGAAGGCGATACAAGGATATTACGCACATAACCTCTTGCGCCCTCACGATCTTGATCGCCACTTCCCGCCCGCCTTCTTTGGTCTCCTTGCCGTCCTCCCCTTCAGGCAGCACTCTCGCCCGCACCACAACAGCGAACATCCCCCGGCCGATGCTCGCGTACACCTGATACCGCTCCCCCTTCTCCCCAGCCGGTGTCGGCGGGGCCACAAGAACTTCTCCCAAAATGACGGTGTAGTACCCCTCCGGGTTGCAGCAGTGTCTGAGTGCAATTGCTGTTGCTGCTGGAGCGAAACCACTGGCTTGCCAGACTTCGCCTTCTTCTTCCCAGTCTTCTTCTTGGTCTTGGCCCTGCGAATGCAAACATATCGTCGACCTCGTCCTCCTCTTCCTCCTCGTCTTCCTCATCCTCCTCGTCGCCAACAGCGAGGGAAGGTGCGGGCATGGCGCCGCCAACTCGTCGATCTCGTCTTCACGTCTGTCGAGCGACGGATCGTAGTCCGCTGCGTTGACCTGCGCCTGTCCATCTTCCTCATCTTGCTGGCTGTTTGGTTGAGGCTGCACTTGTGATTTCTGTGCTGTGGAAGCTTTTCCAGGTGAATCGGGCTTGGCGAGTGTGAACTGCTCTTGCTCTTGTTCCTGCCCAGGCGACGGCGAGCGAGATGGTTGCTTCGCAGGGGTCGAGGGTCCTGCAATATATACCAGAGTCAGCTTGAATCCAAAAAAGGTGACAAGGAAAAGGTATGACGTGCAGATACAAAAACCGGAAAACCGATGAAAGGATGAAGAGAAAGATGCAGAATACGGTGACCCATTGTACGGAATACCCAGGGTCCACGTCTGCGTTTAAAAGTGTCCTCAGGTCTGACTTGGGCCAGTTAGGCTGGTGCCAAGAATGGTCGCCTCGCAGGGTTTCAAAAGAACTAGGACTGCAGGGGAAAAATCAAGGGGATGAGAAATGAACGTACCGTGGCCGTTCTGGATTGAAGGCGCCGTGGAGCCTGATGATCATGTCAGCATTTCTAGGCATTGGATGAAAGGGACAAAACGAAGACGCAGGAAGAAAAGAACATACCATTTGCATGGACTTCCGCGGGTGTAGAAACAGAGGTAGAAACACCTGTGTGATTTTTGAATAAAATAATTGCCTCACGAAGAGATGACACACCATCCAGGGACCTGTCGATCCTGGGTTAGAATTGGCGGCAGAGCTGACATGGCGTGCCAAGATGGCCGCACGGCGCGCCCTGCGTTCCGCAAGAGTCTGCTCCACTGGAGGCGGCGAGGGCGCTAGATCTAACTCGCGCTCAGGCTCGACCTCCATCGGTGTTAGTGCAGGAGTCGGCGTCGCTGGTGGTGGGGTTGCGAGCGAGACTGAGCGGGGACGAGGAGATATTCTGCGTACCAAATTAATATAGGACGATTCAAAAAATATATGAGATCAACACTTACTCGCCCTCTTCCTTCTCCCCAAGCGGCGGTGTGCGCTTGCGAGGCGTACGGTCTTTGCGGCGGTCGAGATCCCTGTCCCTGTCCTTTCCTCGGTTCCTGTCTCTATCCCGTTCTCGCTCTCTATCCCGATCCCGCTCTCGGTCCCGGTCTCGAGTATGACTGTCCCTCCTACCTTCCCCGCCTCTTCTCCTCCCTCCACCTCCGCCTCCGCCGCCTCCCCCGCGATTCAGATGGACGTCGCGCCAGTCCCGCGGTTCCTTATCCCTCTCCCTCTCGCGTTGCCGCTTATAGCTTCCACTGCTGGTCTCGCCGTCGCTCAAAGGGCGCTTCAAACTGCCATTGCCATTCCCTAGATATGAAGAGCTGCCTGGGGGTGCGTTAGTCATGTTTATCAAGACAGTTGGTCGGGCACCGCACGAGACAAGCAGTAGGATGGATGGCGGGAAGGATATCTCGCTTGTTTGTTTACACGGACCAAACAGTCGGAGTTTAAAATTCCTTCTTCAACTTTCTTTCACCTCATCTTCGCGAACTGGCCACTGGAGAGCCTAGATCTCAGCCACTGGCATCCTCTTTCTTCACTCGCTCGGGCTAACAGAATCATCCATCGATTGTAACAACATGACAAGCAACAAATCGTATCGATACCAGTCCGACTTCAGCGTACTATATTATTAGGAACTTCAATCCGTTGAATCGTGACGGGGATCGGAAAGCATTTCTAGGGACACATATAATCAACCTCAAGAGACCCGAACAGTCGCGAGATGTCGGCGGATAGCGCCTCTTGCAGCAATCTGAAGTTCTCGACAGTTAGGAAAGTAGTACTGAACCCTACACTCGAATTACCGCAACCATGGAGATCGCCACTCGGTCGATACGATGCTAACGGAATGTTGAGTGAGCAATTGAAAATATGAAAATATGAGGGGGGGCGAGGCAACTGACGAGAATATTGATGCTTTTCGACTTTGTCCCAGTCGCTGAAATCGTCGTCAGGTTCATTCTGTGGTAGTGGAAAGGAGCTAACATCGATGCAAAAAATGCGTGGTCTTGGATCCCTGAAAGTGTGAGACGGTCTGCTGGTCCACGGTTCACGATTTAGGATGAAAGCTATTGAAACCAATTAATTCATGCAAATGTCCCACCTACGAGGTCGATCAAATCTGCCGCTTCAGGGTCTCCGACGAGCTGATAAACGTCTGGTACGGCCTCGACTTCACAATCTCTTTTTCTGCCGTAGAGATGTGGCTAAACATGAACAAGCTCAAAGACTGACTAGTCAAGGCTAGAGTGAGTATCTCACCTCCCCTGTGCCTTCGAACATTTCTAATAAAAGCATGCCGAAAGCCCAGATATCCAATGCGGTACCACAAAATATCGTCCTTGATGTTGAAAATACCTCTGGCGCCAAATAGGGTAGTGTTCCAGCCTTGTGGACCTGTATGCTTTCAAGCGGCCGTCTCGTCGAACCTCTTATCGACAACCCGAAATCAGCGAGGCAGAGATGGCCGGAAGGAGAGATCGGGATGTTCCGGAACTTGAGGTCGCGGTGGACTGTGTGGTGTTTTTCGTGTAATGTCTTGAGCGCACAGAGCTGGAGCGACGTAGGTCAGGAACCATAAGACTGAAAGTACAAAGAGGGCTCACAATCTCAGCGGCATATAACCTTATTTCAGTTTCGCCCAACTTCATTCCCTCATCAGCCAAACAGCCCAGCCTATAAGCCAAAGTCTCCGGGTACAGCCGCTAAAGTCTCGTCAGTATGTTGATAGAATGTGGTCAAAGCCACGCACCATCACCAGATACACATTGGTATTATCCTGAAAGGCGGCCAGAAGGGGTGTCAAGAATGGACTGTGTTCCCCGGAATCAAGAAACCCTTTCAATATTTCCGTCTCCGAGTTTATCGTCTCAGTCGTAGCAACCATGGTTGTCCAACCCGGATGTTTGATGCGCCCTTGACCGAGACGATAAGCCTGCACAGACTTGCTGATAACCTTGATCGCTACATCCTGCTCTTCGCAACTGTCCGGAAACCGAGCGTGCGCCATCAAGACGTGGCTTGTTGAGCCTTCACCGAGACGGTGACTTAAGGTATATGTGGTGCCACGGTGCTTCAGACTGAGTGGCGGAACCTGAGGTTCGTCTTCAGTGTCCGATATATCTTCCTCACTTTCGGCGTAGTAGGATTCCGTATCTGAAGTATCCGAGCATTGCGAGAGCAAGAAACTATCAGAAGTCACATCCCAGTTGGACAGGCTCGAAATCGGCTCCAAGAAGGGACTGTTTAAATTTGAGGCCTCGATGCTGCCGTCACAACCTTTATCCGGGGTGTCCCTAACGGACCATGTGTGGCAGTGGCGGCAGAAATTTAAAGCTGTATGAGGGCCCTCAGGCTCGATCGGTGTCGGAAGCGGTGACCTAGGCGTGTTGTCGTCAGCGTCCTGGTTAAGGACCTCGTATGGGCCTCGAGAAATACAGAGCGCTTCCGACGCTCGAAGCACCCAATTCCATACGTTTCTGAGAAACAATGGAAAGAGTAGTGGCGCCACCATCCTTGGCGATGTCGGGTCCGAGAGGTCGACGGGGACATCGTGGTGGAGGGGTAGCAGAGGATGCGAGTTATCTGCAAGAGAGATGGAAGCCCGCCCGCTGAGGAAGTTCACAATGTGTGGATAACACATTGTGGCTAACCAACAAGGGGAACGAGTCACCACCAAATTCAACCACACCTTTTATATCGATGCGCGTCCACAAACGCCACCGGTACCATCTGGAAACACATCAAATTTGGGAGGACAAGGGAGTTGAAGAAAAATGTTACCAGGTAAAGTACAACGACCAATTGTCGTAACTTATTGTTGACCACGATACAGTACAAAATGGTTGTTTGGTTTGGCAGCTTACAATTATTGTGTTTTTCAAAAGACAACGGAGCGATGGCAGCCTCAATCGCATCGAGTTCGGGTACTACGCATGTCGTTGGCCTGGTTGGTACTGTCCCTCAGCTTGGCGTCTAGAGCGATGGCGGCCTTAATCGCATCGAGTTCGGGTACTACGCATGTCGTTGGCCTGGTTGATACTGTCCCTCAGCTTGGCGTCTAGAGCGATGGCGGCCTTAATCGCATCGGATTCGGAGCGTAGGGTACGCATGCCGTCGACCCGGTCGTCCCTCAGCTTCGCCACCATGAATGGCGGCCTTAATCGCGAGTTCGGAGCGCAGGGTACGCATGCCATCGCCCCCCCGCGTCGCCACCATGATTTAGTTCATCCGACAGCCCAGCGGTGCTGGTAGCGGTGGCCAAAGAGCAGAGGCAGAAAGTCAGAATGCACAAGATGGCGGATACGGGGTGCATCGCGGAAAAGCAGAGAAAAAATTGAAAGACTCAGACTAAATAACTAAGACTGAAACGGATGGACACCAGGACAGCCTGAGATTCAAGTTGGACAGTCTGTGGGAATCTCTGGCGATGATTTTGGGACGTCCTCGGGGAGTGCAACCGCCGCGCCATATAAATTGAGACGTCCCCCCACGTGAGATATACGCTCTATAGAGAAGAATCCAAGTCACGGCGAATATGGCCAAGCCACTGCGAAGGCAGGTTTCAGCTTGAGGGCAATGGTAGCGTTAGTGTCGGATGATACGCTCAGCAAGCAGGAGAGGCAGTAATTTTGCAATTGAATGGGAAGACAAAAAAGGAAGAGGCTCAGGGCATGTAGGATGAAGGCATGCTTGGGCTCCTTCATCCTACATGCCTGGGCCTGGGCTCCAATACAAGAGTACTCCAACTAGGCGTTTATACAACGGATATGTTCATGTATAATATTAAGTCACTCGAAAAAGCTACAAAAGTAAAAGTGTACGAACTGCCGGCTTTGCCTGCCCACAGCGGTGGGCAAGCGCGACATAGTCAAGCACTAAGACATCCGAGTCCGTTTACGCACTACTTTGGCACAACCCAGCCGTAGGAAAATGGTACGGCGATGACTTGCAATTTGACATGAGTGCGTGAAGGAAAAAGAGGTGGCGGTGTTCTGCCTTATATACGCAGAACGTCACGTGACCTCCCATTTAGGGACAGGGGCTTTGAACCGTTTTCGCTACCTTTCGAGTTTCAACGAGAAATAGAAGGGAATAGAGTCCAGTTGGTCACGAAATGGAGACTTGTATTTTTCCCCACTCTAATAGTCTATAATATGATACTCCATCCGCGGAGTTAGTTCCGTTCGATGTCTGTATTGTGTCGATAAAGAGTTCTCATTCGAAGGCCTTCGCCTGGATGTTAAACATCTTGCAGTATTCCCCGTCTCGCGCCATGAGCTCCTCGTGCGTCCCTGTTTCCAAAATAGCCCCATCTTTCATACATCTACGAACTTGTCAGCAATACTCGTCTCCAAAACGGCTAGTATCACCCACAATATCACGTCGGCGTGCTTGGTGAGATGCGCGAATCGGTGGGTAACGAAAATCATGGTCTTGCCGTCCCTCACTTGCCTGAGGTTCTGGAATAGCTGCCACTCGGCCTCTGGGTCGAGGCTGGAGCTCGGTTCGTCGACACAAACGAGCTTGACGGCACCGGAAGTGAAGCGCATAAAAGTTCGCGATCTGCGTGTAACATGAAGCGACTGCATTCGAGACAAAGGTAGGGTACGCACGCTACTAATCGTTGCCGTTCTCCGCCTACGATTCATTCTTCAATATCAGGACCGGGTAAACGAGAGAAGCGGATGCACGTACCAGAGACATCCGCCTCCTTGGTCATCTTCTCGAGCGCCTCCGCTAAGAGCGTCTTGTCTCCTTTCTTGACGTCGACTCCCCACTGCATGCCCCGGGGGTGCTCCAGCACCGTCTCAAACCCATCAGCCAGCTTCGCAATCAGATCTTGCGCCCCGCCCTGCGTCGCCGCCGCGCGAATCATGTTCATATCCGCAACATGCGCGGGGTTGCCGAGTCCGATGTTCTCGCGCAGGGACAGCGGGTAGAGGTGATGGTCCTGCGTCAGCGCCGCCGTCGCGTGCCGGATGTCCGCGAGCCGGTACTCCTGGATGTCCGCGCCGTCGACGGTGATAGACCCCGAGGTAGCGTCGTACAGCCGCGTGAGCAGCTTCACAATCGTGGACTTGCCGCTTCCATTCGAGCCGACGATGACGAGGAGCTGCCCCGGCTTAATCGAGAGTGTGACATTGTCAAGGGCTTTGGCTGTGGTGCCCGGGTATGAGAACGAGACATTTCTGCGGATGCGAAATCAGTGAGTAGTCAAGACCACATGTTCAGGGCACACAACGAACTTCAACTCGAAAGGCATCCCCTGCTCGTGCGGACGGCCGAGCGGCGGATAGGGCAGGTCGCCACTCTTCGTTTGGTGCACGGCATGTTCTAGATCATATATCGCCTTCACCGAATTGACCAGACGCGAAATGGCCCGAACGCTGACAAAGGTGTCCTCAAACGTCCAGGACAGAAGACTCTCGCTCTGGTGGAGCGTGGCGATTACTGCGAGACTGAATCCGGTGGGGTTGATTATCGCATTGGCCGCATAGTATAGCTATCAGATGTCGATGAATCAGGCCCTTTCGAAGAAACAGAGGCCAACGTACCATGGGAAGGTCTCTCGCTAATTTAGTGACGATGTGCGAGGCGGCCCCGTTCAGCCGCCGATATTGCTCGTAAGGCTGACTGATATCAGCGTCTCCGAGTAGCCTGACGGCCCTGCGAAACTCTGGACGGGTATAAGTCGGAGCTAAAAACACGCAATACAACGTACCTTGGAGTATATGTTGAACGATATCGCCTGTAATGATGTCTTGCCTGTACTTGGGCTCACTGAGCTCGCGCAGACCTTTCATGCGGAGATAATGCGGGTCGTTTGCCTCGACGACGTGGGGCTTGGACCACAAGGAACGGTCAAACACGGCTTCGAGAGCCGGTCGCGCAAGGCAGAGAAGAGGGAAAACCGACCCGTGTCCGGTGGACAGCACCTTGCGGGAGATGTAGGTGAGCTGGCCAACGGTGGCCATCACATTCCAGGCCACGTCCATCATGTTCGTGAAGGTGTACCATGCAGTGCGTTCGGAGACATGTCCTGAGCTCAGATTAGCTGTAAGGAAGGGTTAGTGCGCGCAATTCGATCGTAGATTGCAGTACCTTGGACGCCAGTAAGGTCCGTCGCCAGTTTGGCTAACAGTGCAGTCAGCAACAAGGTGAGTCGCGAATTGCGGCGACTTACAGCGCAGAATATAATTCTGGAACTTGAGTTCGAGTTTATCCATCATTTTGGACTCGAGACGTGTCCTGTTTCTGGAGTGAGTAGCTGAGGATCTAATCCAGTATGCAGCACTCACTTGTATTGCCTTAACACGGCCGTGAAAGCCAGACATGCCATGCGGAGCGCCACAGCTTGGAAAATAGCAGGACCATCAGGATTGCCCTTTTTCAAGCCAGCTTCGATCTGAGGACGTCTGAGATCGCAGGTAGGAAAATGAAAACAACGAGCGCACGATAGTCAGAATTCGGCTTGAAAGGTGTAGACTCAGTGTAGGCTCGATAGCTGAGTACCAGCCTTGAGCGAGTATAAAAAGGAAAAACAGCCATGGACTCGAAGTATACACGTCTCTAAGGAGACGCCACAAGGTAGGAAAGACTCTGGTCGCCTTTTTCCATTGTTCAGGAAGACTGAGAGGCGGGGGAACTTCTGTTACAACGCGGTACACTCCCAACTGCATGGATCTAATGGGGTGGCCAGCGACATCATCTTCTTTGTGAGCGCTGTCTTTCGCGCCATCCTTGTTCTCTGAAGCCATGGGTGTAGGCGAAGAGTCTGCGCCCACTCTGATTTTTCTTTATACCATCGATTGAGCGCTCGGCGGAAGCGAAACCCCAGTTAGGCGCCAACGGAGTCACTGATCATCCGACCCTCGAGGCGGCTTCAGTAATCCAGCACTATACACAGCCACATACGGGGCTGCGGATTAGGATCCTTCGTTTCAGGCGCCGGCGCATTTCCGAGCTCGAGGGAAGTTCATCGACATGCGCGTCGAACACACTCACGACTCGGTGGAATTCAAATTGCGAACGCATTCAAGGAAGTGAATTCCGGGGCAAAAAGGGGTCAGACTTGAAAAGGAAACGATCCGGGCATGAATTTCACGGGAGCTGTGAGGCAAGACAGAGTCAGGTCAAGTCAGGTTTACCCTGGTCCTTGAAGAGAGAAAGCAAAAGCAAAAGAGGTTTTGTTTGCACTTGTTTCAATGTGAGGCCATCACCTGCTCTCCATCCTTCTGCCCATGGCCGCCGTTCCCGCTCTTAGAATGCTTCCAACAAATGCTGTTCCTGGTTTAGAAGAACTTTTACAGATCAAGAAGGAATCAGGAATGCCTGCTCTGAAAGTCTCTGTAAGTTTTGCATCCAACGGATCTATGAAGGAAAAATGCGCGACTCTGGGTGTTTGAACGCGTTCCCTTACTTCTAATGCAATCTAGGATCCCCCAGTGTTGTAGAAATGGCTTTGGAAGTCGAAGTCGAACGAGCTCGCGCGATCGAGGCCTTGTCTGCTCGCGACGCCGCCATTCAACGTTTATCCGAAGCCTATGTTTCTCTCCGTCAAAAGATGACTATCATCGAGCGCATCCAGCAAGCACCTCAAGCGCAACCCACGCTAAATCCTCTGAACGAGCAAGTCGCCGCGCTGGAAATGACTATCAAGACTTTGCGGGAAGAACTCGCCCGCTCGAGTGCGCCTGCGAAAGCTGCTGATCCACCCCCATCTTACGATGAGGTATGATTCATATCTTCAGTCTGTCTCGAGCTAGGCTGCAGCTCTATCAGAACGGCATCGACCATGCGAATCCCGGCCGCAACGCCCAGCTCATCCGCCCCGCCTCCCGCGCGCCGCTAAGAATCCCCCACGGAATGCCCTCGTCTACTCGCTCCTCCCCGCTCTCTGCCGCCCCCGAAAACACCAACACCGTCAGAGTCGTACTAGACGGCAACGATCTCGACTATCAAGTGCACCCCGTACTCAAGCCGGAGGAGGCATTAACCCACCCTCCTTTCCAGGTCGTCTACACCGCCCCCAAGTCGAGCGACCCTGAAGACATTATCAAGGCTAGACACGCTCTGCTGGCGGCGATCCCGCTCCCTGCTGATCCGCCGGACGACACCCTGAAGCCTATCGTCATCCCTCCACCGTTTACCTTGCACGAATTTCTCGCTAATGCGTCTGGGGTGCTATTTTTGCATCGTCATGCCTTTCTGGTTTACTGATTTTCTGCTCCTGCCATAGCCTCTCCGAAACGCGTAAGTGCCCTTCTTTGTCCCCACCTCCCGCTTACATCGTTCAGGCTCTCAAACTACCGCGTCCTCCAAGAGCTCACCACCTCCTGGTGCCCCGAGCGAGAAGAGCACGGCTACCTGCTGACCCCCGTCTTCAAATGCTGCACCAACCCGCGCGTCGCAACCGCTCACCGCTGGAACATGGTCGACGTCATGGCGCGCATGAACAAGCCTACAGGTGGGCGCCCATCCTGCCATCAG
This sequence comes from Mycena leptocephala, assembly GCA_029378395.1. Lineage (NCBI taxonomy): Eukaryota > Fungi > Basidiomycota > Agaricomycetes > Agaricales > Mycenaceae > Mycena > Mycena leptocephala. The sequence continues at coordinate 76,534 of JARJLF010001259.1, read as the reverse complement.
AGCGTATTTTGACTTGGGTGATGACGCAGAATGCTTCTATAACAAGGACGGTAACTGGTGCGCGCGTTCTGCACAAAGCCTGAATCACGCTGACATCGGACAAGGTACTACGCGGGCGTGTACAAAGCCTTCCGACTCGAGGACCTCACCACTAAGGAATGGGACGCCCTCTCCACCGAGGTACATTTCTCATCTTCCTTATCCCCGCACTCACACCGTCACAGACCACGCAAGCCCTCATCAGAGACACCCTCGCCGGACGGAAGAACACCTCACCGCAGAACGTGTACGAGACGGGGCAGATGTACGCCGCGGGTGCCCTCAAGGTCGCGTGCCTCGGCCTGCAGTGCGTCGGGTTCAACAAGGGGATGTACCGCGCGGTGCTGGAACAGGCAGCGAAATGCGCAATCGCAGGAAAGTGGAAGACCGCCAGTACACCCTCTAGCACTGCGGGTACGCCCCCGAATGCGAATGTGAACGTAGGTGTGGGGCTGGGCGCGGTGGGAGGGACGTGGAACGCCAACGAGGGCAACGTTGTGGACGGGAGCGGGATTGCGGGGATGAGTCTTGGTGGGGGGAGCGAGAATGTGCCGGTGCAGGGTGGCCTTGGGAAAGGGAAGAAGTGAGCACATCTGGACTGTTTTTTTCTGCATTTTTGGGACTTTTGGAATCGGAACTCGGAGCATTTTGTACTTTGTACGCCCGCACTTTCTTACATCGGCATCGCATCGCATTACATACCATCCTGTATCCACCATCCCATCCCATAGACAATAATGGTACTGAAGCTCAAACCTCCAAGCTGTGCACGGAAGAGGTCATTAGACTAAAAATACAGACAGGTGTTCCGGGATTTCACTATTCAGTATAATTTAATCAATAATAATCGTCGTTCATCTCGTCCTCGCTGAACATGTCCTCGTCTCGGGGCGGCATGAACACGAGACACCCCATCTTGCGCTCCCACATTACGCGGTCGACCATCGCGGTGTGCGCGAGCAGCGCGGGCGCCTTGGAAAGGGGGTCAAAGGTGTAGGCCTGGAGGAGGTCGCTGAGCTGCAGGATCACGCGCGAAACGCAGATGGAGAGGAGGGCAAGCATGAAGCTGTGAAAGGCGAAGAGGGTTAGCGCGCGTCGAGGCAGTGATTGGGAGACGCTTGACGCGTACTTGGAGAACATAGCGACGACGCCGACAGAAGGAGACACACCGACGATGGCTGCTGAGATCGAGAACGAGACCGAGACTGAGGGTGGTCAGTTCTAGTACAAGCAAACCGGAAAAGTAGCCTCACAGAAGACGACTATATACAAAAACCCGCCACTGGATTATCGTCAGCGAAGCGTCGCCACGAAGTAGGGATCACCGACTCTCTGAGGATTCTCTTCTGCAATGGCATGTTCTTCGAGGTCCGCATGTTATGAATAACACGGACGATCGTGAACAGGGAGAGGACGCCGTGAAGCACGAACGACGGGACGAAGACGAGCCAAAACTGCGACGGAGGAACGTCTGCGCAGAAAGACAGTCCTCTTTTCGGCATATTGACGAGGCTTGAGTGCAGCTGGGGGAATTGCAGGATCAATGTTGCAACAGATCCTGCGGTGCACCAGACAAAGGCTACTACGAGGGTGTACCGGGCCATTTTGCTCGTTGGGAAGAGGTACCACAGTCGGAGGATGAGGATCCCTGGACTGCTTGTCAGGAAGCAAACGGAATGGAAAGTGGCAGAAGAATAACCTTGGATAATTGCCATTGCACCCAGATTGAGAGGGAAATTTATCCGTAAGGCGACATCGCAGCTGTAAGCCAAGTGAGATGGATAAAGTAGCAAAACTAGGGATGCATTACAACTAGACAGCTGCGGGTAAGCCGGTGCAGTGCGAACAGGAATGAAAGACGCACCTCGGACGGGAAAAGGCCTGGGTAGAAATCACACAATATGCGAAACCTAGCAATAGGCCGATGCATTAGTTCCATCTACGCACTAGCGGGCGACTCCCGAACGCACGTCAACACTCCTAAGGTGAAATATCGATTCTAAACCGTCCACAAAGTTAGCCGCGATTTAGAAGAGAACAGGGAAGACGGAACGGACACATAAGAACAGAATCCTTGAAATGGACCACGGGCCTGACCAGAAGTGCTGGACCTCTCCGTCGAATGTGATTAAATAGTCCCAAAGAAATAGAATAAAAGCAGCCAGCGCGAATGATCTTCCTTCTACAACATGTCCGACCACGAAGGCCAACTCAGTTGGCGACATGTACGGCGACATGGTAGTCCGACCAGAGAAAGACGAAGCTCGGACGAAAGTTGGACGAAAGAGAGCCGGTAACCAATATATTCTGGGCTCTCGAATTGTTACCATCATTGCTTTCAGGTATAGCAACAACCCCACAACCAGATCGACATTGCTTCATTGATCCATCTTAACTTTTTCGGACTCCCCGCTTTCATTGACAAGAACGACGCGCAACGTCGATGGAAATACCACTTCACAACGCTCCCTCAACGCTGGACTTACAAGTCAGAAATATCGGCGTCCCGGCTTCAATCACATATGCCTATATATGTGGCTGTTCAAACGACGATCAGTTATAATCACGACGGCGTCCGCCGTCCGTTGGGTCGGTCCCACTTGGCACTGGGCAGCGGTTAAATCCAGAAGGAGAAAAACGTGGATAGATTTGATACAACAGAAAGAATACACAATCTAGGTATACAATTTGTTACAGAACAAAACCCGCTACATTAGAGCGGTGATAGCAACCTGAAGAGACACGGCCGCGGTGGAATCGTGAGAACAAGTATTGTCCCAATCCTTCAGGGATGGTGAGTCAAGGTCAAACACTGAGCAAAGACACTGACATCAACGTGGCGCTGCATTTCCAACAAGGAGGGCAACATCCTGGGGGCCATGCCGGTAGATCGAAGAGCAGGAGCCGCTGCGGTGACCTCCTCAGCGACGGTCTTGATCTTGGAGAAGAGCTGGCGAGATGCGTCAGTGATCAGGAGGAGCACGGGTACGGCTAAGCTCACAGCTTCCAACTGGGGCATATATATAGACGGCGACCCGCCAGCCGCGGTAAACGACGCTAGAGCAGTGGTCTATGAGAAGGGTGAGATAAATTTCGCGTGATGTCGAAAAAAACTACATACAACCATGTTCAGCTGAGTGCTCGAAGTCTGCACACGCTCACGGACGGTGTCGACCTGAGGAGTCTGTTTTACACTGTGTAAGCCTCAATATGCGAAGAAATATTTCAATACGTACCAGCGCGGTGAGGAGACTTCCAACGAAGTTCAAGACCGAGTTAAGGACGCTTGTGAGTGACGATAAGGCCGAGATGAGGTCGTCTAATGCCCCGTTCGCAGCAGCGAGAGCATTGAGCAGATTAGGAAGGGAAGCATCCGCAGCGCTGTTGGTGAGGCTCGCGGCGCTGACAGAGCTGGAGGCCGGGATTACAGCACCGAGCGGCAGAGCGCCGGTGACGGCGGGAGGCAAAGCGGTCACGATGCCAACTGCAGAGGACAGAGCTCCGCCAACACCGCCGCCGACCGCGGACGCGATACCACTAACATCGCTCGCTACCACAGAGATACCACTCCCGAGGATTTGAGTAACTGTTGCTGGGAGCGCAGTCACAACGCTGACGACGGGCAAGGCAATTGGTCCGAGATCGCTGGTCAACGCAGAACCGACTTCTGCGATGATGTCGGTGACCGTGGCAGGGGGGGCAGTAACCACAGAAATAACAGGTGAAAGGTCGCTGGTAGCAGCCGCGACAACGCTATCCGCGACGCTGATAATGGATTCTGGGAGAGCGGATACGATGCTGAGAACCGGGGGCACAACTCCTGGGATATCGCTCGTTGCGGCCGAGGCAACGTCTGAGAGAACAGAGGCAGGAAGGCCAGTAACGATGGGTACTACGTCGCTGGCCACAGCGGTGACAACTAATGGAAGTGAGTTCGCATAAGGTAAGGGAGCAGAGGATGGATTAAAACGCACCGGCTCCAGCATCGCTAGCTGCGACGGAGAGAATGCTGCCCACCGCAGAATTGACTCCTCCGACGACATCGGTGACGGTGGCGGGGAGGGCAGTGACCACAGAAATAATCGGCGAAAGGTCGCTGGTAGCAGCCGCGACAACGCTATCCGCGACACTGATGATGGATTCTGGGAGAGCGGATACGATGCTGAGAACGGGGGGTACGACTCCTGCGATAGCGTTCGTTGCGGCCGAGGCAACATCCGAGAGGACGGAAACAGGAACACCAACGATGGGTCCTACGTCGCTCGCCACAGCGGTTACAACTAATGGAAATGAGTTCGCATGAGGTAAGGGAGCATAGGAGGGATTAAGACGCACCTGCTCCAGCATCACTAGCTGCGGCGGAGAGAATGCCGCCCACAATGTCCGTTGCAGTTGCAGGAAGAGCAGTGACCACAGAAATGATTGGCGAAAGGTCACTGGTAGCGGCCGCGGCAACACTATCCGCGACGCTGATAATGGATTCTGGGAGAGCGGATACGATGCTGAGAACCGGGGGCACAACTCCTGGGATATCGCTCGTTGCGGCCGAGGCAACGTCTGAGAGAACAGAGGCAGGAAGGCCAGTAACGATGGGTACTACGTCGCTGGCCACAGCGGTGACAACTAATGGAAGTGAGTTCGCATAAGGTAAGGGAGCAGAGGATGGATTAAAACGCACCGGCTCCAGCATCGCTAGCTGCGACGGAGAGAATGCTGCCCACCGCAGAATTGACTCCTCCGACGACATCGGTGACGGTGGCGGGGAGGGCAGTGACCACAGAAATAATCGGCGAAAGGTCGCTGGTGGCGGCCGCGACAACGCTATCCGCGACGCTGATAATGGATTCTGGGAGAGCGGATACGAGGCTGAGAACCGGGGGTACAACTCCGGCGATATCGCTCGTTGCGGCCGATGCAACGTCTGAGAGAACGGGGGCAGGAAGGCCAGTAACGATGGGTAATACGCCGCTGGCCACAGCGGTGGCAGCTAATGGAAGTGAGTTCGGATGGGGTAAGGGAGCATAAGAGGGGATTAAAACGCACCGGCTCCAGCATCGCTAGCTGCCACGGAGAGAATGTTGTCCGCCGCAGAGCCGACTCCTCCGACGACATCGGTGACGGTGGTGGGAGGGCAGTGACCACAGAAATAATTGGCGAAAGGTCGCTGGTAGCAGCCGCGACAACGCTATCCGCGACACTGATGATGGATTCTGGGAGAGCGGATACGATGCTGAGAACGGGGGGTACGACTCCTGCGATAGCGTTCGTTGCGGCCGAGGCAACATCCGAGAGGACGGAAACAGGAACACCAACGATGGGTCCTACGTCGCTCGCCACAGCGGTTACAACTAATGGAAATGAGTTCGCATGAGGTAAGGGAGCATAGGAGGGATTAAAACGCACCTGCTCCAGCATCACTAGCTGCGGCGGAGAGAATGCCGCCCACAATGTCCGTTGCAGTTGCAGGAAGAGCAGTGACCACAGAAATGATTGGCGAAAGGTCACTGGTAGCGGCCGCGGCAACACTATCCGCGACGTTGATAATGGATGCTGGGAGAGCGGATACGATGCTGAGGACCGGGGGCACGACTCCTGCGATATCGCCCGTTGCGGCCGATGCAACGTCTGAGAGAACAGAGGCGGGAAGGCCAGTAATGATGGGTGCTACGTCGCTCGCCACAGCGGTTACAACTAATGGAAATGAGTTCGCATGAGGTAAGGGAGCATAGGAGGGATTAAAACGCACTAGCTCCAGCATCACTAGCTGCGACGGAGAGAATGCCACCCACCGCAGAGCCAGCTCCTCCGACGACATCGGTGAAGGTGGCGGGGAGGGCAGTGACCACAGAAATAATTGGCAAAAGGTCGCTAGTAGCAGCGGCGACAACGCTATCCGCGACGCCGATAATGGATCCAGGGAGAGCGGATACGATGCTGAGAACCGGGTCTGTGATATCGCTCGTTGCGGCCGATGCAACGTCTGAGAAAACGGAGGCAGGAAGACCAGTAACGATGGGTGCTACGTCGCTGGTCACAGCGGTGACAACTGATGAAAGTGAGTTCGCATGAGTAAATGGAGGATTAGGAGGGGATTAAAACGCACTAGCTCCAGCATCGCTAGCTGCGACGGAGATAATGCTGCCCACGATATCTGACACAGTTGCAGGAAGAGCAGTAGCTTCGCTGAGCAGATTGGTAGCAGCTCCGGCATCGGAGAAGACGACGCTGATTACGGGGGCGACGGAATCGAGGATACCTGTCACAGACGCAGGGGCGGCGGGGAGGATGGGAGTTATGATGGCCCCGGCCTCAGAAGTGACGGAGTCTATGAGGGAGGCCACTGAAGTAAAACATCAGTCAAGGTATCGCCGATGCTGGAATCAACAGAACGTACCGCCTCCGCCCACAATGTCCGTGGGAAGAGCAGCAGCAGAGCCGCCTCCGGTAAGAATGCTGAGTACTTCCGAAACTATGGTTTCGACAGCACTAGGGGCAGCCACAATTACCTAGCAAAAAAAAATTGTGAGTCTCGCTCGATAAACAGTGGACTAGATGTTTACACTGGTCGGCAGTACACTGAGGACCTCGCTGACGATCTGACCAGCTCCATCGATTATATCACCCAGGCCGCCGGTACCCGCAGTGGCGGTAGGAAGGGGGGCAGCGGAAATGCTGCCTTGAAGGATCGAAAGGACTTCCGAGACGATACCATCGACGGCGCTGGGTGCGGCTAAGATTGCCTAAATAAATATGAGAACCGTGGTTTAAAGGAGAGGGAGTAAGCCTACGCTGGTGGGAAGCGCAGCAACAGCTGAAGATACGACAGCGCTGGCATCGGTAGCAATCGCGGAAACGATGGCCGGGACGGAAGAAACAACTCCCCCTGCAACGTTGAGCGCAGACGAAACAGCGCCGTCAACCACATTGAGGACTGTCGGGACCACAGAAACAACAGCGGGGACGGAAGAAACCCCTCCACCAGCAACGCTGAGCACCGAAGAGGCTGCGGCGTTGACTACGCTCAGGACGTTGGTGGGGAGTGGGGCAGCAGAACCGCTTCCTTGAAGGATCGAAAGGACTTCCGAGACGATATCATCGACGGCGCTGGGTACGGTCACGATTGCCTAAATAACTATGAGTATCGTGGCTTAAAGGAGAGGGAGTGAGCCTACGCTGGTGGGAAGTGCTGCAACAGCTGAAGATACAACAGCGCCGGCATCGGTAGGAATCACGGAATCGATAGCCGGGACAGAAGAAACAACTCCCCCGGCAACGCTGAGCGCAGAAGAAGCAGCACCATTGACCACGCTGAGGACGGACGGCACGGCACTGGGGACCACGGAAACGATAGCCGGGACAGAGGAAACAACCGCGCCGGCGGCGCTAAGCACCGAGGACGCAGCACCATCGACCACGCTGAGGATTGAGGGCACGGCGCTGGGGACCACGGAAACAACAGCGGGGACGGAAGAAACAACCCCGCCGGCAACACCGAGCGCAGACGAGGCGGCGCCGTTAACCATGCTAAGGACTGAGGGCACGGCGCTGGCCACGACATTAGTCGGGATCGCAGGAACAATAGCGGGGACGGAAGAAACAACCGCGCCGGCGGCGCCGAGCGCAGACGAGGCAGCGCCATTAACCACACTAAGCCCGAAGGGGACGGCGCTGGCCACATCGTTGATCGGGACCGCAGGGACGGACGAAACAACCCCGCCGGCAACGCTGAGCGCAGACGAAGCGGCAACGTTAACCACGCTGAGGACCGAGGGCACGGCGCTCGGGACCACGGAGACAACAACGGGGACGGAAGAAACAACCCCGCCGACAACACTGAGCACCGGGGATGCGGCACTGCTGACCACGCTGAGAACTGAGGGCACGGCGCTGGCCACGACATTTGTCGGAACCGCAGGAACAATAGCGGGGATGGAAGAAACAAACCCGCCGGCAGCGCTGAGCACCGAGGACACGGCACCGCCAACCACGCTGAGGACGGAGGGCACGGCGCCGGCCACAACGTTGGTCGGGACCGCAGGAACAATAGCGGGGACGGAAGAAACAACCCCACCGGCGGCGCTGAGCGCAGACGAGGCGGCGCCATTTACCACACTGAGCACGGAGGACACGTTGGTCGGGACCCCGGGAACAACGGCGGGAACAAAGGAAACAATTCCACCCGATTCGCGAAGCGCAGATAAAACGGCGGGGTCAACCACGCATCCCATGGCGCAGGCGACGACATTTACGGAGGGCAGGGCGCTGGCCACAAGGTTCGTCGGGACCGCAGAAACGATAGCAGGGGCGGACGAAATAGCTCCGCCAGCTGCGCCGACAACTGAAGACGCAGCAGCCGAGAGAACCTGCGTGGTATAGTGAGCTTTCGGAATGCAAGTTGATAAGAACGAGTTAGCTCACACTGGTCGGGAGGGTTACAACGGAGCCGAGGCCATTAGCAAGGGCCGGGGCGGACGAGGAGGCTGCGCTAGAAGAGGCGCGACTGCCCGAGGCGGAGGCGGAGACCCCAACGCTCGCAGAGACACCGACGTTTACAGAGATGGGATTAGAAGTAACAACAGCGGCAGCAGAGGAAGCGGTGCTGCCTACGGCGGCCGTGACACTGGAAACAACAGCGTTGACGTTGGAGGTCGCGCCGTTTAGAGCGCTTCCGACAGCGCTGGTGAGTGGAAGTGTGATGCCACCACCGCCGAGTATGCCAGCCCGTTGATGGATGGGGGAGCCGGAGACGGCCGCAAGGAGGGGAAGAACGGCCAGAGGAGTAATGAACATCGTCGCTAAATTCGTATACAGTCGTGAGGGTAATATCGTTTTGTGGAGACGGAGTTTAGGCGTCAGATACGTATTTCGTGAATCTCGTTAAACTTGAATGCTTCGTGAGGTCGTTAGAGCCGATAGAGCAGCTAGGGTAGCAGCGTAAACGTGGCTCTATTTTATAGAAAGCCAAGGTAGTCTGAGATAATGCATGCACGGAAGAAGACCATTTTTTACATCCGAGACTTTTCGGCCCGCGACCCAACCGCGTTCGTTTGCGGTGCTGGGCCAGTGCAAGACTGTACGCCCAGTAAATGAGGTGGAGAGGCTTCAGATGAGGTCCTTGGACGATGGGTTACTCAGCACACTGTGAGCTCTTGCTAACCGCGGGTTCTTTCCTCTGGGAGACTTATGGAAGCCTATGAAAGCGAATGAGACATTGAGACTCGATTCGGGCATGACGGGGTTATCCGCTTGTCTCAGGGAAATGCAGGCTCCATGGAATGCATTGCCAACCGCTCGGAGGAAGGAGATCCGCGCAAGGATCACACTCGAGTCGAAGTATGTAGAAGTTAACCAAAGAAGTTGACTGTCCAGAAAGGATTGTGTGTGTAGGTTTGGTCGCCCCGTCAAAATGCAACAGAGCCACACAAACATCCTTTCCCAACCAAAACTTTAAACCAGGCCTCAAACTTGACCCAAACCAATCGAGACTTTTGCATTCACGACTTTAAACAGCTCGAACTAGGAACTGCTCACTTGGAAACTTGAACCTGGTTGCGGCGAAGCTCACTGTCAGGATTTGTGAGAATTTCACGGCCACCGGCGCGTGGTCAACACATTCAAATGGTGAAAAACTCGACAATGCTCGACAACCTGACCTTCTTGACCCGCTGGATTTTAAGGGAATGTCAAATGTCCGATTTAGATGTATCGTGAGTCGTCCAACACCGTGACAGCCATCGTATCAGATTGAAGCTTGTCACTAACTATCTTGTCGTCGCAACGGTCGATTGCTTTAGTGCTATGACACCATGTAAGCTACTATATTCTACAGATATTTCTCACTGACGGCAATTTTTGAGATAGTTTCTGGCCTCTGAACCGGTCACAGCAACGAACTCCCGCCAAGGCCCGTTATGTTGTGCTTGCCGCGTAGTTTCAAGAATAAGAGAAGACGGCTACCTCTTCCAAACCCATCACCATATCCGCCTCCCCTCCCCTCAATTCGGGTCGACATCTGTAAGCGTCGTCCGTCTCGACAGCCCGCAGACTGCGCTCTGCTGCACCTTCCGCCCGAAGTATGGCAGTGTATCTACGAGGAGGCTCTTGGTGGACGCCTTATCTCCCTCAGGCTCGTCGCATCCCGAACCCGTGGACACTGCATAGTGCGCTCCAAACACTACGCGCTCCCGGACGATCTGGACACAGGGGCCATCAGCCTGGGTTCAGAGCGCACGGATATGATCCCTATCGCGTTATTGCTCTCCTGCCGGCAGGTTTATCTCGAAGCACTTCACATTCTGCACCGGTACAACACCTTCCATTTCCTGGTCCACGAGCTCGAGGTCATTGTCCACTCCGCTTTGGGAGGTTTCTGCCTCCCGGACATCCGTAGCGTCTACCTTTGTCACAACTGTCGCACCATGTACGTGCCCCCGTGGGCCGTCATCTTCCCGTTACTGCGGAAGATGGGCCTGCGCGACCTCGCATTCGAGTTCGACTTCCAACTTCTCGAATGGACGGAACTCACTCCGAAGAAGGACATTTTTGACACTGCGTGGGGCCGTGGCTTGCTCACTATGCGGAATCTGCGTGCGCTTGAGCTCTTCTTCACACATGGAGACCCTCCAGAGCACCCGCTATACCGGACGAATGTCGCAGAGCGCTTCAGGAAGCTAATGATTGAGGCAGGGGCAGATAAGAGATATGAGGACTTTCTTATGTTTGGACCCAAAAGTATGTAGAGTGACCGGCTGAGAAAAAAGCTGTATCACGTCTGCTATTTTCATTTGCATTCCCGCGTCTAGTCAAGTACGTCTTACTTGACATTCGAATTTCTCTATCAAGCAACTCGATTCACATCCTCTATCGAAAATATTTGCGAAAAACCACTTCAGTTTTCTTTCTGGATTTTTTGAACTACAGCAAATCAGAGGCGCTGCTCAGAGCTAACGGACCGAGTTCTGTGCAGGCTGTATTATTATACTGACGTCGGTTATTCTCAACTATGTTGTGCAGGAATCAAACCTCGTTTTAATGTCATCTTCCGGTCCCCCAATGGGAGATTCTGCAATGAAAAAGCTCGTGGAAGGAAGCGTGTTGTTGTCACGGGACCGTGTCTGCTTTTCGGACCCCTCGCAGTCTGCAGAATTAAATTTAAAAGCAAGGAAGAGCCGGCCTGTGAACGACGTCAGAGCCACAATTTCTTTCCAGAGTTGATTCAGAGTACAGTATTAAGGTTCCGTTTTTTCCTCCTTCCAATATTCAAACTCCGCCGCCTGATTTGGGTTCTCATCATTCGTCCGAGTCCAAATCGGGACAGCACAAAATGTCCAAGAAGATTGTGTAGGTCGAGGTCGCATTCACTGCAAGGTCCACCGCCTTTCAGGCTCACGACCTCAGCATGACCTCCTACCCAATTGGTGCCCATCTCTTTCTCGCCGTTTTGTCTGTGGTTCCGTGGCGATAGGATCAGCAATCAGTTGCTTGGACCGGATCAAATGCGAATGAGCGCTTTGACCACGCGACATCGCTTTGACCACGCGTACAGAATTCATCAGATTCAGCGTGGCACTTGAATGGCTGAGCCATGGCAGGGAATACGAGGACTTTCAGGAAAAGAGAAGAGAAAGACGAGCTAAGAGGAGAAAGAGGAGCTTCAGGAGTCGAGTCTATTTTTTTTCTCGCAGAGGCTGCAAGCCTGCATTGTGCTGTTGTGGTCCTCGTCCTTATCTGACTATATTACAAGCGATTATACATACGGTACAACGCTCATTAGGATGATGAACTAGGAGCAACTGCCCCGTCTATCGTATAGTACTCCACCACGCGGCGCTGCTGCCCGCCAGACCATAGTCGTCCGAGAATCAAGCTTCTTTCTGTCGTTGACAAGATAGGGAGGCAGATATACATCCATTCACGTTCATGCAGGGACATTCCTGCACAATCAGACATATCGGCACATCGGAACGTATCGCCACGAGTACTACTGCGCGTCAACGTAGGTGCGGGTGTCAGAGATGTTGGCGAAGACCGGCGCGGGAGGATCCAGTGCGAGGCCGAGTACCGGTGGGCCAAGGACGGACGGGTGCTCGAACGCGGTCCGGGGCACAGGAGAAGACATAAGTGAGTCGGGCGTAGGTGGGGGCTCGGTGCGCTCCGACGAGACGTTCATGATCTGGGATGGCGGTGGTGACAGCTGGACCGGCTCCGTCTCGTGCTCAGGCTCCCCCTCCCCATCCTGATCCCCGTCTTCCTCGGCGCCACCCTCGCCAGCATTTCCATCACCGGCGGCGGGAGCAGCCGAATTCGACCCCTGCGCCCGATGCCCGAACGACTCTTCTGATTCGCACTCGGACACGGGCTCCCCCTCGGCATCCATATCGTCCCCATCGACGACCGCTTCGCGGCGCGGAACATATGCACGGTACGCGCGTGGGGTGCCGATGGGCTTTGGTCGGGGGGCGTACCCATGCTTGCGCTTGCGGTGCCGGTGCAGCGATGACGGGTCCGCAGTACTGAAGTCGCACTTCTGGCCGTTCGGGAAGTACTCTGGGCACTTGTGCGGCTTCGCGCGGGTGCTAAGATCGGATGAGCACGCAGAACAGTGGTATAAAGGAAAGAAACACACTGGGTGCGGATATGCGCTGAATTAGTGAGTCGAATAATCAGATGCATCGAGGCGGGAGGAGAATGTATGACGAACTCGCCAAATTGCTCTTCTGCAAGGTACTATGGCCACACCCGTCCATCGGACACCGGAACATCCTGCTCGCCGTGAGATAAAGAATGAGCATCGGGTACGAACGTACAGCGACTCCTTATCCTTGGAATGAGTGAGCATATGTCGGGGCAGATCTGTGTTCCTTCGCAAGTACACCCCGCATATCTCGCACACCGCGCCGTTATCCTCGCCCTTTAGCTGTAATATACATGATTTAGCACTCACCCACTGAAATGGTGTTAGACTCACTGGAAGAGGCTGCATGGGCATCGCGCGCGGGATGGACGTCGACCGCACCTACAACAAACGAGGAACGAGTTAGAACCATTGAGCGTTCAATGCCTTAGGAAGACTAGACCGCACCATCGAAGTCGAAAGTTCGGAATGCATAGACATTGGACAAAAAGTCGAGTCGAGAAAAAATGTCGAAGAAGAGACTGGAAGGGGGTGAGCGCGTAGTACCCCGTATCTCGTATAAGCAGGACACGCCCAGGACCGGTACTATGCGACCCAGACCATCCCGCAAAAGCCAAAGATAGGATATCGGGGAAGCCTTGATCTTGTGGCTCTGTTTGGCTAAACCACGAGCACGTGACTAGCTCGCGTCGCGTTGCTCACTCGGGATATTCTGGGAAGGCATTCGAAGGACCGTATGTCCCGTATTGTAACCAGAATTTTTTTTTTTTGAACATATAGGAAGATGGAGGTCAAGCTTCACAACCAGCGTTGTGGCTGTGCGAAAGTGCGCTGCCACACAATCTCTTGCTTCCTGCCATATCGTTAACGTTGCCAATGGGGCCCGTACCGCCGGAGCGGCGTACGCGCATTTGAGATCTCTAATCTGCTATAAATAAGACGGTTCCTCCGAGACCCGGAAAACAAAGAAGCAAGGCTCAACGTGAGTAAACTCAGTAGAATGCCTTGCTGTCGGTTGAGTTAGATAAGGAGGAGTAGTAGGTGTTGATGTAACTCTGAGGCTCCTGAGAATAATTTACTCTCGTAGTCTATTCAGACAGGGAAAAATTGGTGTGGAAGAAAAATGTTGCGCTCCACCCTTGAGTTAATATCGGGTTAGGTTCTGGTGTGGGCGTCGGTATGATTGGGTATGTGCAGGCCCTATGGCTGCACTTGGGGAGCTCAAAGTAACTGTTGGACGTTTTTTTTTCGCTTTTTTTGCCGGACACTTTTACATATATTGAAAAACTCAGTCGCCCCATTCGGTTGTTTGTTATTGATCCAAATCGGGATATAGCCAAACATAGTTCAAACATCCGATTCTGCTGAAAACTCTGCACATGATACTCATTCAATTGTGGCAGCAGCAATGCAGCTCTACGTGAGACTTCTTACATCAGCAAAATGACAACACCTTTTCCGGGTGCTTTTCGCACTTTTTCTGTGTTTTGTCTTTTTTCCGTCTTTTCTCGCGGCTTTTGGCGGCCCTCTTTGTCCTTCAACAACTTTTGATCCTTTTTGGCTGACAAGTGCAGGAACTGCGCATAAAGCGAACATGAGTGGTAGTAAATTGTACATATCATAAGAGAATGTTGCGGACATGCGGTGACGTTGGATGATGCCGGGCGCACTGGTACAGAAGCTCCTCGAGGCTTCCTGTGGTGTTCCAATGGGAGCCTAAGGTTCTATTGAAAAAGAGTGTAGGATTACGACGCGCCGGATGCATCTGGTGGCGACCAAGTAGCGAAACAATTCGACAAACTTAAGTCGCGACACGCGAAACATAAGTCCGGCATCAGCACGTGATTGGTCCGTGCACCATGTTGATCATTTGATGGAAGTCGACGTTCCTCTTGACCACCACTCCCTTCCTCTGTCGGTCCGTGCCTCTTTCCCCGGTGCTTCCCCCGGCCACAAGTCATTTCAAATCCTCCAGGGCCTCAAGTTGCCCCTGTCTTTAACGTCTCAAGTGTTCCCGCTTCCAAGAACGATGACTGCCTCAAACCACGCGGTCATCCCTCTCGAACCTTCAAGGCTTCAAGAATACGTCTCCTGCTCCTTCAAACCCTCGGCCTCCCCTCCTGCTCCCGTTCCCGCACACCTCAAGATTCGGGGTACATTCAAGACCTCTTCGAGCCTTCAAGTGTACAATATTCAAGCTCCTCAAGTTCTCGAACCCCCTGATTGTTTCAAGATGTCGCACTCTAAGTACCCCCCGGTAACATCCTCAGGCCGTGGGATGTCGATGAGTAGCCCTCGCCGAGAGATGAAGGTGTGTCATGATTTCTTTACCTCGGCTCTCGACGCTGAGTTTTCCGCGCTATAGCCTCACGCGTGCCCTCTGACCACCTCCCTTCCATTCATCCTCTCTCATAGTCGACCCTCGCAATGCCCACCCCATTCTTTCTGTGCCTTGTGAGCGACACGGGACTGCGCGACGTCTTTCAGCACCTTACACCTTGCGTCACCTACCCCTACAAATTGGGTGATTATTGCGAGGGCCGCTGGCCGCAATCTCGCGCAGGCTCCAAGATCATTAACACTGCCTTCAATCTCAGTATGCACGCTTGTAGCCCTTATAACGTTGTAATAACCACCCCTTTTCCCTGTAGATATGGCTCCGTGTATAGTAGTCGGTAATAGTACACAATACATTCGATTTTACTGCCCTAGAAGCAACTTTTGAGTCGTCTTTTGCCACTTCTGGTGTAGCTTTTCCAATGGCTTTTTGAGTCCTTTCGCCCTTTTAAAAGCTAAGGGGCTTGGCCTAAAAAAGGAGAAAGACCTTTTTGGCTTTTTCGTCTTTTCGACCTTTTAAAAGTCATAAAAGCTGCCAAAAGACGATTTGACATTTTGCTGATGTACCATTGGGCGTTTTAAGTTTCGTTTCATTAATTCGTGCAGAACTTTACATAGAAATTCATTCCAGGTACCCAGCGGTTCGTCTGTCACTGTCGCCTACGTTTAAGAAGGTTTGTATAGTGAGAAACGGAGCTGACGGATGTCAACACCTTGCTGCTCTGCTCGATGTCGATGAGGACGGAGCCAGAAGGACCAGCCTTGGTTCCCCTGACGCAGTCGTCGCCGAGGCGCTCGTGAAAGTGACGGTGCCAAAGTTAGCAAAGGGTACCAGGCCACCGTTCTCCTCGAAGTCCTCGACTATCCACTTTCGGGCTGAATTCCCCCAAACGAAACACTCCCACCAACCTACTTCCACGTCTACGTACTTACTACTTCTGTGCGTACAGTATATAAGCTTGATTCTGCAATTCAACTTGCCCGCGCCACATCTGTGCGTTTCGAAATGCAATGTAAATGTACTCTCAACTCACTCAATCCGTTGAATAAATCGCGTCCATATTCTATCCCACAACCCGATCACAATCGAGACTTGAGCTTAAATATCGAATGTGCAGCTACGAAGGCGGCCATTGCCAATATGGGACTGACGAACAAGAATCAGTGCAATAAACCACCTGTGACCGACTTGTAGGTGCCGGCAGGGGACTCAAAGGCAGCACCGGCCCAATTAGAACTAAAGGCGACGTGCGAGCTGTTGCCAACCTTAACCAGGTTGTTGACGCCTACAGCGGGGCGCATGGGGCCAGACAATTAGGCACCCTCACGACGGCGCTGAATGCGAGACTGCAGACCGGGACTGGGGGCGGCGAACGCGATGGTCGCAAGGAGCGCACAGCTGAGGAAGGAGGCAGCAAAGAACATGGCAAGGATATTAGAGGTGAGGACGTGTCTGCACGAGAGAACCTGAAGTGCGTTACCAGTTGCTCGGTATTTATATAGCTGTTGAAAGAGCTGCTCCCATGCGCTCCGTGTGTGCTGCATAAGCTCGGACGTTCTCCAGAACTCAGAAGGATCCGGCCAGGCAGTAAAACAGCGCTTATCAAGATGGAAGAATACAGTTGTCGCAAGATAGAGAACTTCTACTCCACAACCGTAACTTGACCTGAGAACCTTGAATGCCCATTCGGAGGTAAAAGATATTAGTAGATCTCATGCCAGAGATTCCAAAACATTAGCCATTCGTAAATTGTTCGAATTTGTGCCGGAAATACCGCAAGGCAGAGATAGGAACATGTGGCCTGAGATAATCGTTGAAAATGGCAGGTTATTCTCAAGCACCCAGCCCGTGCCACCGAGTAGACCCCGAGGATATGGCAATCGATGGTCCAATAATAATAACTAGAATTGCGTTAAAATATATATATCAAGCTTATCTCGCCTCGAGCTTGCCAATCGAATTTCAGACGTCGAAAATGGAAAAGCATAAAGGATACTGCGAGCTGTGCCCAAGTTCAAGAGTGGACGATGCGGCACCGAAGTGGCCGTCGAACATAGACAACGAAAGTGCACGTGCCAGCTATTTGTGCTCAAATGTCAACACGTCACCCAAACATCAACGCGATCCACACTTCTGCCAGCGTATCGATGGCGTATTCCTTGCAAGATAACCATTGGCGGGCAGTATATAAATTCCGACCCACTCCGACCTCTTCTTGACCAAGGTATGAAAGCAAACTTCAAGGTACGCCCAAAGCGAAAATCGGCATATCGCTCGTCTTGTACTGGCAGAGTCACTACATTTTGATGGCCCCTCGGCCAACTTGGTCCGAGGTCGGCTGAAGTTGGCCGAGGTTGGCCGAGGGGCTCAACCGGGTTGGTCGAACTCCTCGGCCAACCTCGACCAACCCGGTCCAACCCGGTCGAGCCCCTCGGCCAACCTCGGCCAACCTCGGCCAACCTCAGCCGACCTCGGACCAAGTTGGCCGAGGGGCCATCAAAATGTAGTGAGTGATTGTTCTCGAACATGGCATTCAATAGATCATCATCGAACCAACATGCCGCATGCTCGTAACTCGAAAAAAAATCTTCGAAAGCGATACCAAAAATAACCGTTTTTTTTCTCAAGGCCATTGGCCATGGTTACACCTTGATTCCACTTCGTGTGAAGATACCAACCTAATTCAAGAACGACGGCGTGCTGTCTTTTTGTCGGAAAATCCACGACCACTTAGCGGCTGTGACGTTTTGGAAATCACTGCCAAATTCGGATTGTACTGCGCCCGAGGTCTGGGTTTTCGCAGGGTGAAGGCTAGGTTGGCACTGTAGGTTGGAACTTCGCTTGGCGTCGAGGCGAGGAAGTCTATATTCTCGTGCTCGATATTATTGTTATCCGGGCCCCCGATCCGCGAGTGCGTGGAATAGGAAACAATGTCTTCACGGTGCGTCCTTAAGTTGGTGCCATCCGAGTCTCCTGGGGTTATCGAGGAAGTTGCCATGATTGTGCCCGCTCTTTTTGCAGCATCTCTGCTCGCCCTTGCCTACGGGAAGCCTACGGTCCCTGCAAATCTCGTGGTGCATGATCGTCGTGCCGCTGCTCCGGCCGGTTTCGTTCACTCGGGTGCCGCCCCAGCCGACAAGACGTTGAACTTGCGCATCAATCTCGTGCAAAATGATATCGCTGGCCTCGAGAGTGCTCTGTATGCAGCCAGCACTCCGGATAGCGCGTTGTACGGCCAATGGTTAACGAAGGAAGAGGTAAATATTATGGCCGATTTCATTAATTATCTCTCTGACAGGAAACGGTCAGGTTGAATCGTTTGCCCGACCTACAGAAGAGACCACTGCCGCCGTGACACAGTGGCTTTCGGGTAATGGTATAGAATCCACGACATCGACTCCGGCCGGAGACTGGATTGCATTCACCGTCCCAGTTGCCAAAGCGAACGAAATGTTGAGAGCCGATTTTTCCGTCTTTACTCATGTGGACAGCGGCAAAGAGTCCATTCGCACTCTAGAATACTCTCTTCCTGTGGGACTAATCAGTCATATCAACCTCATCGCTCCCACAACATCGTAAATAATCACACGTTTCATGTGCATCCTTGTCAACTAAAATTCCGCAAGTTTCTCGCGCCCTTTGCGCGCTGGGCCTATCCTTTCATTCACAAATGCGGCTGTACCGTCACCAGATGCTACACCGGCTGCCAGTTGCAATGGTCAGTCTATTCTTCTTTTAAACAAAAATCAAACTCTCATAGGTTGAACTGTAGCCACTATCACACCTTCTTGTCTTCAAGCGCTCTATAACATCCCCACGACTTCCGCAGTAAATAAAAACAATGTGATCGGTGTGGCTGGTTTTGGCGATCAGTTTGCCAATCAAGTAAGGGCACATTCCGACGATGTCCTGCTTATTATTGAACCGTTTATTCTAGGCCGATTTGACCCAGTTCCTGAAAGCGCTCCGTCCGGACATGCCCTCTACCACGTCGTTTTCCTTGACTTCAGTTGACAACGGGACCAACTCGCAAACGCTCAGTCAAGCTGGGATCGAAGCAGACTTGTCTGTTATTTTCCTCTTTTTTCTTTCTTTCATAATTATGTCTGATGTTTCGAAAGGGATATTCAGTACACGGTAGGCCTAGCCACAGGTGTGCCCGTGACCTTTGTTTCGGTGGGCGATCGCACGCAAGATGGTGCTGATGAGGCGAGTAATAACCAAAATAAAATTCCGAAGCTGAAACCCAATTTAGGGATTCCTTGACATCATTAACGCCATGATCGCAGAGGCAGCGCCTCCCCAGGTCTTGACCACTAGTTACGGTTTCAACACCGAGGCAGATCTCTCGAAGACTCTCACAGTGTAAGTTTTGTGAAAAAAAATTCGCGCCGCTTATGTTCAAATTTTAAATAGGGCCATGTGCAACTCGTACATGCAATTAACAGCCAGAGGCGTGTGGCTGTATAACTGGTGCCAGATTATTCCTTAAACTTACATTACAGGTGTTTCAATTCTTTTCGCGTCCGGAGATGGGTCGGTGACAATGTTATTTTCCGTAATGCTGCATAATTGACTTTACGCAGGGGCGTTGCTGCTGCACCCGTCAGTACCGATTGTCCTACGTAATCCCTGGGTAGCTCATTGTCACTCACTCAGGGAGAGACCTGCACAACGTTTTTGCCAACGTTCCCAACTTGCCCTTTGTAAGTACTGTCCCGATCAGCTACACGGAATCTTTTTTAATCTCTCCCAGCGTCACTCTTGTCGGAGCCACAGAAAACGTTCCTGAGAAGGGTGCAGAACTTTCTGCTGGCGGGTTCTCGAACTACTTCGCCCAACCGAGCTTCCGTGAGTCGGGAAGATGACGAGCTGATTTAAGATGCTCACATTTGCAATAGAGACGACCGCTGTTGCGTCCTACCTGACAAAACTCGGAACTCAGTTCAGGGGCTTGTACAATGCCAGTGGGAGGGCATATCCAGATATTTCGGCCATAGGCCAAAAGGTCGAAATTGTGCAGCGGGCGCGGACTGGCCTAGTCGCAGGAACTTCTTGCTCCAGTCCCATCTTTGCGTCGGTCATTGGTCTCCTTAATGACCAGCTCATCAGTGCCAATAAGTCTGTATTGGGTTTCTTAAATCCCTGGATCTACGCAAATCCGGGTGCGTTCAATGATATAACTACTGGGAACAATCCAGGCTGTGGTACAACGTGAGTTACCAACATACAGTCGTCGTCACTTGGTGGTCTCATAATTTATTAGTGGGTTCCCCGCCATGGCTGGGTGGGATCCGGTGACAGGCATGGGAACCCCGAACTTCTTGTTGATGAAGACGGCTGCAGGGCTCTGATGTACTTGATTCGAATCAATTTATTCGGGTTTTTCAACATATCACCTGATATTGGTTCAAATTGAGAGTTGAGGTGTCTACGTCTACGTAAAAGCCCGAGCCTGGATTTCGTATAACTTGAAATACTCCCGCGTTCGCCGTGATCTCCTTCCGAAGCCATCAATTCATCATGGGTGCCCTGTTCCACAAGACGACCGTTCTTCATGCACCTATGATAGATTAGTAGTGCCACATTAATTGAAAATACAAGTTAGCTCACAGAATAAGGTCAGCTTGTTTTGTAAGATGACCAAATCTATGCGTCACAAATACCACTGTTTTTCCCTGCCTCTCGTCCATGAGGTTCTTGAACAGCTCCCACTCGCCCTGAGGATCGAGATTTGAACTAGGTTCGTCGGCGATAATCAGTTTGACGGTCCCCGACGTTAATCGCATGAATGTTCTCGATCTTCGCAAAGAGAGTGGGGTCAATAAAAAACGGCGAGGCATAGTAATGATCACCTACGCAGCTACTCTCTGTCGCTCTCCACCTGCAAATAGATGTGGGCCGTCGGTAACAGCCATTAAGATGAGGTCAGAGCACGCACCAGATATCTCGTGTCCCTTTTCAAAGCTTTTATAAATTTTGGTGAGAGCTGTATCGTCCGTACCCGAACAGTAAAATCCCATCAAGTTCTTTGCCACTGGCTCCAGGACAGTGTCGTATTTATCGGCACGTCTAGAAATAAATTCGTTTGCTCTCCCTTTCCGCGCAGACTCCTGGATCAGGCCAACATCCGATATTGCTTGAGGGTTCCCGATGCCGATATTTTCAGAAAGGGACAGAGGAAATATGTGATGATCTTGAGTGAGTATGGCGGTTGCGGAATGCAGACTTGCGAGCTTGTAATCCCGTATATCTTTTCCATCTACGATGACCTGACCAGAGGTGCAGTCGTACAGCCTGGTAAGGAGCTTCACGAGTGTGGATTTACCACTGCCGTTTTCTCCGACTATGACCACCAGCTGGCCTGGCTTGATGGAGAATGAAACGTCGTGCAATGCGTTGGCATCACTTGGATATGAAAATGAGACGTTTCTGCAATGAAAATAATTAGATATGATTGAGCCAAGGCAAAAAGAATAAAATGGATCGCACTTCATGGCTAATGCTATTCCAAGTTCCGAAGAAGGCTGCATATCCGACTCCCCATCTCCGAGAGTTCTTTCGGTGTGCACAAGATCGTAAATTCTTTCACCGACGTCAGGTCACTTTCAACCGAATGTAAACGATCCACCAATTCATCGAAATCTGAGGTGACCATGTCCCCCGTTTTTGACAACATAGCAATTTTCGATAACGTGAACTTCGAAGGATGGAGCATTGCACTTGCGAAGCAGTAAAACTGTCAAACGGACAACGTCAAGTTGTCACACAAAGGCAATTTACAGTAAACTTGCCATGTGTAAATCGCCAAGAAGGGCTGAGACTATTGCAAATTCGATACGCTCTCGATTGCTATATTGTGCCGGTGGAAAACTTGCAGACGCATCACCGAGGGCATGGCGTGCTTTCCGATATTCTGTTCATGAAACTTGAGCTCGAACGATCGAGTGAGGTGAGTAAGGACAAGCCTCGTATTAAATATTCCTTGATGTTCCCATTAGTGCTAATCTCTTGTTTGTACTCGGGATTGCTGAAGATCGACTTAATGCTTTCCATACGATTAAAGTTAACTTCGGTTGACGTTGCAATCCAAGCTGAGAGGTTTTAGTTTCCTCAGCAAAGTGCGGTACAACGGAGAGCTCACGTTTTTCCCAAATGGATTGTTGGAAAATATCTTTGTGAATGGCTTAACCAACAACAAAATGACATATATCAATGCCTCTTTGTTGGTATGAACAAGCGTGGCAACGTAGTATAATTGCCAAAGGATTGAAATCGCACGTCCGACCGCAATCAAAAGAGTTTGATATATATACCACACAGTGTGTGCATTGATTAATTCTTCCTGCTCGTTCTTCGGGTTGTCTAAATCACATTAATCAACACAAAATAAGGGCCTGAACCAATTGTGATGCCTACCTTCACTCTTGCATAGATCTACTTTGGATCGCCCTGAGTAGTCAATTCAAAGTCAAAAAAAAACTCTCACAAATGAAAACAGAGCTGACTCACATTCAAACAAAATTCCTTCGAAATGTTGCACTATCCGGGTCTGCACGAGAAATTCCGCCTTCCGACTAAGGGATTTCAGACAACTGTTTTCCGGCAGGAATTGCTCGGCTAACCTCCACCATGAGATCATGGCAACCAGAGCAGCAAATGCAACTCGTGCCCCCACCGTATAGGCGATCGCGGCCCTGTCAAATTGACCATGGGTTAAACCAGCCTCGATCTGTAGCTCGTTAGCCTTCGTTAAACTCGAAAGACCGGGGCTCACCAGGAACAGACTGCGATTGAAGAGATGCCACATAATGACGGGCGCCACTTGAGAGAACAATGTTGCGAGGCACAATAACGGAAAGAGGATTGGTGCAAGGATATGAAAGTCTATGGTGAGCTTCTTGACAGTAGGAAAGGCTATTTCCCATCTGTGCCACAGTGCTCTGAGATCAAACCAGGTGGCCTCCTTTTCTAGAAAGACTCGCCACACCCCTAGTTGCTCGACCTGGATAGAAGAGTTCGAACTGGCGTCCTCGTTAATATTCTTGGTTCCATTCATTTCTTGAGAGGTCGAATTATTGAGGAAAGTTGATTGTGGGTGCAGGTATGAAGAACAACAAGTGTGTGGCAACTGACCCTTTTGGGTTGCATTCACAATGCCCACATGTTTGACTCGCTGAATTGCACAGCATACAGTGTGATTCGGCCTGAATAGAACTGAGGTGCCTTTGCAGGGTCATTGCTTTGAAGCGAGTCAAATACGTCATGGTGCCAATCCGTCGACGTGTAATTCAACGAGCAGTTTCAAGGACTTGGACAAGCATGCCTGATGTCGGCGCCGAACATGTTCCACCACGTTATTTTGGTCAGCTCACGAAACGTCACAGGTTAGAAATAGTTGCCGATGGTTCCCTTTTATAGCCTGGCCAAAGCGGGGCCGAAAAATTCGCGTATAGAACGCAAACCGACCGCACAATACTCGGTTGAAATAAATGCATGGATACATACAGAAATGACACGTTGATTCCATATTTCGATGAGAATCTAATTTAGGAGTGCACAGCAGAGCCACCACTGTCAAGGGAATCATCGCGCAGACGAGGGATGACTTTGATGCGGTGAATATGTGTGCAGCATGGTATATATAACTCACGCATTCATGCAGCTGTTGACCGAAATCAAACCCCGATCGGTCGGAGTCGATTCGGTCCCTACAAGTCCGACATTCCACTGCCACACGTATGAATTGTACATGCGGCAAGTCAGCACGTCCGGAACTTAGAGTTCTGACGAGACCGTACAAGCGAAGGCGATTATATTCAATCGAGGAAACGATCGGTGACGAAAGCATCTATGGCCGCAGAGTGCATCACACCGGCGACAAGTAAGAATGTGCCAAAAGATAAAGCGCTTCTGAGAGACAGGCTGGGGAAGCTCCAAGGGTAAGTTTGGGTTCACCTCCAAGATGATCTAGCGACGGCCTCACCGACGGGAAAAAGGACACGTTTGCAGGACAAGGAGACAGGGTGGGAAATATCGGTGACGTAAGTCACGGTGTGGTCGTCGTGATGTTGGTTGAACCTACTTGAACTTCACCACGAGCACTTCGACAAAATAAAAGAAGCCAAAAAAAAATAAGAAAATTGGGCGAATTCCAGAGCTCATCCGCTTTCTCTTACTTCGAACTTAGGACTCCATTTTTGACCCCTCACATGGCAGTGCTCTTAGTGTCATAATGTCGAAGCCAGACATCAACTCGGCTGCACTGCTTTTTAGAACTTGAAGTCAACCTCCATCGGCCTGTCGCCGCCGCCGATTGAACGAGAAGAATCCTCACATGTAAGTTCCTATTTATCGTGCAAATCCCATGTTGAGGGTTGCCGCTAGCCAAATGCCAAGATCTGTGGCCGCAACCATCGTCGGGGTCGTCGGAGACTGTGCAATGATGATCCTGTGTCTCCCTTGCATCTGTTGCTTCATGTGCTTTGGAAGAGGACGAGGAACATGCGTAAAGCGCAGCTATCGCCCTCGACCTCGGCCGCCGCCGCAGCCTCAAAAACCCCGCATCGATATTCGCCGCCTTCTTCCAGCTGAACAGCCCCAAAGCTGTCAACTGCTCAACCTCCCTCTCGAGGTACGACAGTGCATCTATGAGCAAGCACTGGGCGGGCGCGTTGTCCATCTCCAGTCCTATCGCAGGTCGACATTTTACCAACCCGTCGACCATCCGAGCATCAACCCGCAAAAGCTTGAAGGGCCTGCAGACAGCATTCTTACTGTGCTGCTGCTCGCATGCCGGCAGGTGTATCTCGAAGCACAGCCGATTCTTCTCCGGCGCAACACATTCTACTTCTCGGTCGGCGACCTTGAGATGATCATCCTCACCAGGCTAGGGAGACATTGTCTCGGCGACATACGCAGCGTCTACTTGTACCACAGCTACCGCCGCTCCGCGTATGTTCCTCCGTGGGTCGCCGTGTTCCAACTGCTCCAGCAGATGCGCCTTACGCACCTCGTATTTGAGTTCGAACTCGACAACCGGATCCACGGGACATGGCCTACGTTTAACCAAAACATCGATATCCTGGAAGGCACATGGGTCCCAGGGGTGCTGGCCATCAGAAACCTCAACCAGTTTGGGGTTTTCTTCACCACAGCGATGGTCAGGAAATTTCAGTCTCTAGAGCAGATATTGCGGAAGAGATGCGGCAACTAATGATTGGAACGGGGGCAGACGAGAAATACAGGAATTTCCTTGAAACGAGGCGCGATTCGAAGCGACGAAGCACATAACTGTCTATAAAAACCAGATACATGACCAGTTACTTCACTTTCAACCTCGGTCGCCATTTCTTCCCGTTCTTGTCCGTCAGGTTGATGTTGCGCTCTAGCATGATTTCGGCCCACCGCACCCAATAGCTCTTTGCTATGTCTCGCCTGTGGCATAATAATGAGCACGACGGATCCTCGGAACAGCTAATTAAAAAGCACGCACTCGCTTGTTGGCCACAAGCAGCACTTGACCTCGATTTCACGCAGATTAGGGAAGCATTGGGACTTGAATTCGATAAAGAATCGTTCCCATGCAGCGATCACATCCTTATGCCTAGGGCACAGAGTTCAGTCGGTATTGACGATGGCAACTTTCGGACATACCTGGTCCAATATGGCGCATTTAAGATAATTTTCACCAGCGAAGGGACCGCTTGAGGTGCGTGGAAATCATCGACATCCGGGACATCATCCTGGTCGCAATCAGCATTCCTGACATTATATATAAGGTGTTGGGACGCACAGTTGTCAAGCGCATAAAGGTTGAAATAGACTCGAGATTTGGGCAAACTTCGAATATCTCGACCTTCAAGGCCCGAAGTGTTTTGTACGGAAGCTCGAGTTCGGTCAATTTGGGTCCATGAGCCTTGAGAAATATGTCGGCAAAAGTGATATTGCTGAGCACAACACGACGGAGAGATTTCAGCCTGTGAAATGTTAGAACATAACGAGTGATCAGGGAAAATGTACTGCATCAAGGATAATGCGGTCAAAAACGATTGACTTGTCTGCAAAATCCCTAGCTCTTCCAAGTTTGGAAACCCGTTGGAAGGCGTGTCTGTCACGTTGATAATGGTGGACTCAGATCTCCACTCCAAAGTCTGCAGTGCAGTCAAGTCGCTGAATACGGTTGCTGAGGCGTGCAAGCATGTTCCGATTCGGACCGAGAATTGACGCAAGGTCGAACCTGAACATTGAGCTACCGCCTCGAAGGCATCCCAAGAAATAGGTTTTTCTAGTTCAAGGTAGAAGGAATCGCTGAGAAACCTGCTGGTAATGCTCTTGCTGCTGCCCATTCGCACGAGCCCATTCGTTTGGGAAAGGATTGTGAGCATCAAATCGCCTCCCGAAGAATCGTTGTCGACATCTAATCCATCGTCGGCGATATCTGAAGCATCTTCCGAACCGTCCCAGGCCACGACAGTCGGGCCTACACTCCGAACACAGGGCCCAATGTATGGGTTATTCGAAAGAACATAGACGAATTTAGGGATGGCCGATGGGTCCTTTAACAGGACGTGCGAATAATAGTAAGGCAATCCAAGTCTCTGTGGGGATCATATCAACGTATTTTAGCGAAAATTTGTTGGATGAACGTACGTTGAATGTTTTGGAGACCAATAATATTGGCAGTCTTCGAGGGACATGTCTGGGGGCAGGATTCTCTGCCAGCTCGGGCACGGATAGTGCAAAATATAGGATGCGGCCCCAGATCGTATCGTGTACTTCCTTCGGAGCCCCAGCCAGAGGCGTAAAGGAAGGATTGAGAGATGGAGTGATATGCGGGAGATCTAGCATAGGATCCTGCGCATTGGTTTTGCCGAATGCCCTGCACAGAGAATTTTAATATAGGAAACAACAGGTGGATTGGAACCTACGGGCTTTCGCTAAACTTCAAAAGGCCCATGAGAACGGGATCCTTGTCGAAGGGTAAATAGCTCCGATCCCACTTATGTAATGGTTTTTTTATGTGGATGACTTGTAATGGGCATTGTTTGAACATAGAATAAGCCCACGATAGGCTGTCAGCGCCAGGGATTGTAAGTGTGTGCAATCGCTTCAAGTCCACCAGAGGCTGGACAAGTATGGCGACGCGAACCGAATACTCATTAGCATATGGGCAATCGAAAACGCACTGACGAGCGAACGATTAATTAAGTACGAGACATGGATGGACGGAAACGTACCAACCGGTCCCACTTGGACATGCATTCTACCAGAGCGCTCATCAGCTGTGAGATCATTTTGTTGTCCGCTCTCCTGTACTCAAAATCTCGGAGGATGAGCCGAGAGGGATTAATAAGAGGAAGGCCTTTGCAAAATCCGGAGGTGTTATCCGAAGAGTAAATCTCAAGGGAGACAAAAAGGTCGGAGATATTGGGGGAGCATTTCAGAATGATACGCATGGGCGCCCCGTATCCACCTTCGACCCGTAACTTCTTTATAAAATGCCCCAACTGTCCGTTTTTAGAGAGGGCGAGACTGAGGCCTTCGCCTGGGCTTTCGAGCGCAGGATAACGACATTGTAAAGAAGGGGAGTCGCAACGCGAAGCCATGATTTGCAAACGAGGAGGTAGGCGGAGGTGGACTCTGAGTAGTTTGCAAAAGGAGATATATCACTGGTGTCGGAGAACACTTCGTCAGAGACCTTCAATGCAGGTGAAAGGATTTCGGAGATGATCTCGTCCGGGAGCAGGTGGTCCGACATTCAGTAATCTCTAGACTATCTCAATAAAGTATGGGAAGTTAGAGACGGCGTTACATACGGGTTCGGTTTTTTATCCGCCACGACGATAGAGGCTCAGGCAGGGTGGGGACCCCGGGGCAGTGCGGGGACTCGGACGCGATGGAGGATCATTCTTGATATGGAAGGTGGTCACGGGTAATGTTGCCCGCGACTCAAGTCGATCAAATCAAACTTTGCGTATAGCCACATTGTTTACCCCCGAAAGGTAGATATCTCATAGCCAATAAAGGGGGCTCATATAGGTCCATAATATATCCAAACCCCTTGGCGATTGGATGTTTGGTTGTGGAGAAATTCCCAAATCATTGTTTACCTCGACTCGACTCGACTCGACTCGAGTCGATCAATAAATCCAATATTTCTCACGAACGGTGCGGTATCGGCGGGAACCCTTGGTATATGTTATACACCCATTATGACCCTACATACTTCATATATATTCATTGGAGTTATACTCTTCAGTCAGGTGTTATTTGCGATAAATTGAATTGGCCGACTTGAGTCGTGGGCAACATTAGTCACGGGTGGCAGCCTAAAGAAAGGCGTGTGATATTATTGATTCCTAAAAAGGACCTCAATGATTATCGGCCGCCCAAAGTTCAAACTTGGCTTGGATTTAGTATGAGCCGAGCTCCAGTATGTTACTATGTTTGCTCGAGCGTGCAAATATCTTTTTGAAACTTTGATAACCAGATGTTTTACATGGCATTTTTCGGACGCGTACGACCGGCGGTACGAGGAGCAGTGAAGCCGGGTGGCAGGAAGAAACCTGATGGTTCATTATTAATATTATACAGACAGCCCATTGAACAAGAAAACGGGAGGTACATAATATAGGAAAATTAAGAGATCACTGATGTGCGAGCACCTAATTTATTGTATGTACAAGACTCGACAGATCACAGCTCATTGAAGAAGGAGACGATCTCCCCGGCCGCGGTATGCAAAGTCGTCAGAATCGAAATGTACCCATCCGGCCTGAGCAAAATCGCGGCACCATCAGACGAGATCCCATAGTGCGAGTACGTGTGCCCGCCCTCGGTAATGAACACACTGGAAATGTTCGTTAGACGCGGACACACGGATAATATTAAATACCAACTTTTTCCAGTTGCGTGCAATCATCGGGACATCGCTCCAGATGGCCTTTTCTTTAGAACTGCTCAGCACCGTGTAGATACAGAGCCGTTCAGTCAGCCCAGAGATAATACTGTTGCTGAGGGCCGCGCCAAATTTATCGAGACGCTCCTTCTCTGCAGGCACAAGGATATCACCGGGGAAGATGAATATCTTCCACAGGCCGTCGGACGGAGCAAGGTCTTGGAGTTCCATTGGACACCAGTCGGAAAGACGGATGAGCGGCGACGGTGGGAGCCGGAAACCGGCGGTCAGTTTGCTTGCCCCGCTCGGAAGGTTGAGCTTCGTGAGTCCAGAGACGTACTGAAGGCCCACTCCACTATAATAAATGTGTCACTGGTCTGCGAAGCGTTTATGAAAGAACCAACCTTGTGAACATATTCGACTCATGAATAAGACTGTCCCAAACGGGTCAGCGGGAGTAGAGAAAAGGCAGTAAACACCTACTCCTGGAACCCAACAGCCGTTCCATCGGCTAGATTGGCCGACAGCTTTTTGTCGAAAGCAATCAAGTCTTGGGCGTATTTGCGTCGTTCCTCTTGGTAGGTATCAAGGATTGAAGGCTTCGCCCATTTGCGAAGGACGAGGGCGAGCTTCCACGCTGTAAAAGTATTATTAGAGCCAGAATCAATAAAGGGAAACAATTAAGAAATCGAACCTAAATTGTGACCATCGCCCATTGATGCATTGGCGCCTTGGCCAGCTTTGGGAGAGTGCGTATGACATGCATCTCCGACGATGAAAACCTTATCAAGAACTCGGTACTTGGTCGCCACTAGCTGAGACACTGGACGACATTTTTAGATACGCAGAGAAAGACGCGTGCGTTTTACCTGGGAAAACCGTGCACCAAATAACCTTCGTGAATTCCATCGTGTATGGCCGCAGAGTTTCTTGAATGCGCTATTTATTTTGGTTCAGAATTTGATGGCGCCATAAGGGAGAAATCGAAGCCGTGCTTACACCTAGGACTAAACCACGAACGCGCTCAGTTGGTAACGACGGATCCAACCTTCCGTCACTGGTGCGGACCGCTTCCTGGGGGGAGAGTCCAACATAGATTCGAATTATATCTCCCTCGCGAGGAATGATCTGTAGGTAGTTTAGTTTCGCAAACTACAACAAAACCATATTACCCACGATTAACGGCCCGGCACTGGCCTGAACAACACATTTCGTGCGATAATCCGGCAAGTCCGTTTTGACGATGACATCTGTTACCCCCCAGAAAGAATCTTCAAAACACGGTCAGTAAAGAAGTACCAATGCTTGATTGTTGCATACCGGTGGTATCACCCTCCATCGGGATCTTCAAGTGGCGGCGAACCCAAGAATGAGCACCTAGTGGATGTCAGTTAGCCCAACTGGAAAAGATCAAATGCAGTACCATCGGCTCCGACCACATATTTCGCGTGCACAACCTCAGTGTTGGATGATTCGCTAACATCCTTTCCCGGATAAAAATATGTCCCACTGGCATTTTTCAGGCCATGTTGGATAACAACCTGTCATTTAAAATCGAAAAGAGCTCCAACCGGAAAAGGAAAACCAGTCAGTACCTTTACCAAGGACTCCTCGCCACCCGGGGAGTCAATTGAGATGGGAGCCGCACCATATGTGATGTGGGTTCCGGCTCCCTCCAAATTCTCCCTAAGAGTTCCTTCCAGATTTTCCGTGGCTAGCGTATACTCGTAGGGGTATCGAGTCGGGACTATTACATTTGGGTTGGGTACGCAGCGCACGAGGCCTTCACCGTTCGGGTTTTGCTCGTATCCGACCTAAGCAAGAGTCAATCATTAATTCATGTGGTAATAGTGTGTCCGCGCACCATGACATGCATTCCGTTCCCTATAGTAGGGCTCATGATTCTCTCCATCATCCCATAGCTTTGCCAAACTTCCATCGTACGAGGCATCAGCCCATCCGCATATCCATATGCCTCTCCAGGCGCGCTGCATGGATTCAGAAATGACCTGTCTCGGAAGCAAGACTAACGTACCGGCGTTCGACAACTTTAACCTTGACCCCGAGACGTGCGAGCGCCTGAGCGGTCATGAGACCTCCTGGGCCGGCGCCAATGACGAGAACATCAGTGTAGGAATCTGGGTGGTTAGGCATAGCAGAGGCGGGGAAGTGCTGGGTGTGAGAGCGGGCGTGTTTGATTGCCAACTTTATACTGGGTGCGACAGTGGTGCGACAAGTATCTACCCCACCTCGAATCCCGTACAATCAAATGGAGATGGCCTATGTAGAGATGTCCCGACTGATACAATATTGAGCTTGAATCAATGAAAAATCAGTGTTCGTGCGACGCCAGGACTGGATGGCCTATATTCGTTGATCCGTTGTTCGTTTGGTGCGACTGGCAGTCCAAAAAAGGTAGGTAAAGAGAACGATTATTGAGCCGATATTCGCTGGAACTTCCCAGGGGCCAGGCACCGGTACGATTGGTCTCGACGGCGGCGTCAGTCAAATTGGCACCCACACTGAGATCCGGTCAGAGATTACTATAAGTTGATTGTAAGGCGAATAAAGGTTAAATGGTCTGCACGCTCAGCATCGCCTCAAAGATTTCCTAGCTTCAGATGATACGTGGAATTCAACTCGAGAGAGGCATGGGAATCGAGCTAGTTTGGTGAAGTTGGGACTTCAATGAGTCCGAACGAGGAAATTCCAAAAAAGTCGACGATGAAAAACAAGTTGAGCAGCCTTTAAAAAAATCCGGCTTACTGATCAGGCTCATCCTGCGCTCGAGGTGAACCCAAGTGAAGAATCATCAAGGTTAAGAAGAAGAGCTCTGGATGCTACTAAAGCGGATATTTGTTCGTCGCGTATCAAAATACAAATAACTGTAAATTTCCCCCTCTTCAACCACTTCGAACTTGAGGCTTAACGCGACTCGGAGGGTAACCCGAAGGCAGGTGCCTCTCGTATTCTCACAATTTTTGTCCAATTATTCGATTAAATGCCCTAGGGACTGCCAAAGGCCAGGCCGCATCAGGCGACTCGAGAGTCGACTTGCTTGAAGCCTGAGCAAGTTGGCTACTTCAAAGTCTAAGTTTACCAACCAACTTCAATTGATATTGCTTTCCAGCGTGGTTTATCCCAGTCTAGTCGTTCTTGTACCAAATGAAGACAATCAACGGCGGTTAGTGCCAGGGTGAGCCTGACAACCTACAGGCTATTTCGCCGGGCGAGGGAAAATGCCAGGGCGCGCTAGGGCGGGCAGACTCTCTTGACCTACAATGGGTCTACCACGGCTCGATGTAGCCTTGATCAATTCTTGGATGTTTTCTGTGTAGCATAGTATCTCTATTCCGATCACCTTTTGTGAGTCCCCGTGAAGTCGCTACTTACAACCCTAGCCCTTGCAACAAGATCCGGTCATTCTGGAGCCCATAAAGACCGCGGCTATGGAATTTCACTCTTGCTTTTGCCACCAATTATTTCAGCGTGCTGGTCACAGTTCCGAGCTGGTCTCAGGCCTTACATTCCTCGTTCCCTCTCTTTTCAAATTTCTTAACTCCCCTTGGATAAACATGTTTCGTCTCTCTTATGTCGTTCTTGTCCTGCTCTCCCTGTCCTTTCCCTCACTTTCCGAGGATTCTCGCATCGGGGCGCAATCACGGTCTTTCCGTTCGCGGCGTGCGGCTTCGAACACTACAGACGTCGACAACAAAAAATGGACCCTCACCGATGATTTCCAGGGCGAGAGTTTCTTGGAGTAGGTCATCGTTTCTCCGGGTCTTTATCTTTATTTTATCGTCCAGAAACTGGAACTTCTTCGATCGTTCCGATCCAACCAATGGCCTCGTGAATTACCAGAATGCCGACGACGCGAAACAAAAGAAATTGGCATTTATTGAAGGCAATTCGTTGATATTGGCAGTCGACAATACGACGCAATTGTCGTATGGGGCGAAGCGCGATTCGTGAGGAATTCATCTACATCTTTTCATCTGCTGACCGAATTTTGTTTCATGCAGCGTCCGAATCAGCTCGAAGAAAAAGTACAACGCGGGAAGCCTGTTCATCGCTGATTTTGCGTCTATGCCCGCTAATTGCGGGGTGTGGCCCGCGTGGTGAGCATCCCCAGCACATTAGAGTGATTTGGTCTCACATTGCATTCAGGTGGACCGTCGGGCCGTCTTGGCCTCATGGCGGCGAGATCGACGTTCTGGAGGGCGTCCACAAGGTCAACACGAACAAAATGACGCTTCACACAGATGCGGGCTGTGTTGTCGACCATACGAGGCAAATGCAGGGTAAAGTCGACCGGACGGACTGTAAAAGTGGCAAGGACAATCAGGGGTGCGGCGTTTTGGACAGCGACCCAACCTCGTACGGCGACGGCTTCAATAAGGCAGGCGGTGGTGTTTATGCGCACAGGTGGACGAACTCCGAGATCGATATCTGGCACTTTGCGCGCAAGGACGTGCCTGAAGACATCAAGAGCGGCGCACCGGACCCTTCGCAATGGCCCGTTCCCACGGGCTCGTTCGTGGCGGGCCCGGGGTGCGACTTTACACAGCATTTCAAGGACCACGTTTTGACCATTGATACTACGTGAGTGCTTATCGATTTATATCGCGGGGAACTAAAGCACAAATCCCGTCAGGATTGGAGGAGATTGGGCATCAAATACGGATAGTTTGAGAGCTGCTCACTGCACGCCGGATGCTTCAAAGATCGTTGAGGATCCCAAGAACTTTGATCGTGCGTTCAACTGATAATGAGTTTGCCATTTGATTCGATTTTTAGCTGACTTTTCATGCAGAGGCCCGGTGGAACATAACTTATATTCGTGTGTACAACTGAATTGGTGTTGCTGTATATGTAGCTCGGAAACTAGTTGCGTTCGTTATTTTGCAACCAGCGGCTCCGCTAACCCTGAACATGTCACGATTGACCCCGAGTCGAAGGCATTAAAAGAATTGACGTTAAATGAGGTGAATTCGAACAACTCGAAATCCTAAACAAATCTCTCGAGAATCTTCTGCTTTATTTAATTTACTATTTCGAGACGTTGAGAAATTGCTATTCGGGGACCGTCGGAACTCCCCTGAAGGCTGTAGCCAAACACAGCCAACGTCACTCCGCCACACCCTGGTTTCCTCCTCCCCTCATCCCGAAGCATTAGCTTGCTTCTACTCTCCCCCTCTGCCCCACCTCAAGACACTCGCAATGGCTACAGAACTCTCCCAGCAATACGCATGTTAGTAGCGCCCTCTGTTCACCAGCAGACCATCCCGTTTTTCTCTGCTTTTTTGGTCTTGCGGTGGATGGAGTCCTCCAGCCGCCGTTGCCTGGGACTTGAAGGCTCGGAAATACCCTGGGATTATGCTCCTGCCGGACCAGAATCTTAGGTCTTGCAATGGTCTTACATCGACCTTTGCAGGATGCGGCATTTTGGACGTCATTTTCGCCCTTGTAATTCTCGGCGAAAATGGTGGAGAACCAGATACGAGCAGCAGAGGGGATACCTGGCGCCTTTTCTGTCTCTTCTATACCAGTTCGTCTCCTTTGCCACGTTTGTGGCTCGTGCGGAGTAACGTGGCCGGCGGACCCGTCTTGCCCTTCCTAGTGTCTGCTGTTGCTGTGCAACTGGTCTCGGCCATATAGCGCTCATGGGTGCCTCGTTCCCTCCCCTCCGCACCGCCCTTGGCGATCTACCGCGTTATTCTTATCATTTTTCCCCCCCTCGGTGTTCTTCTGTCTTAACAACTCCGTGATCTCACTCCATTTTTAGTCCGCGCACAAAAATCTATCGGCCTCGTCGGGGCTCTCCAGACTACATCGTCGCCCCGAACTTTGAGGTCCCAGACGTGCCTGCGCGGGTCTACCACTATAGTGCTGACGGACGGCTGTATGCATATGCCTTGCCCACTGTGTGAGTTTAACCGACCACTGTCCCTGCACGAATGAACAACTTCTCTCCGCAGGGTGCGGATCTTCCAAGCAGAGGGAGCCCAGCTTCTCCAGGACCTCCCCATCCCCAACGTCGTCGACGTGAAGTTCTCGCCGCGCGGTACTTATATCTCGACGTGGGAGCGCCCTGTCAAGCTTGAAGATGGGTCTCAACACAAAAACCTCCGCGTGTTCTCCTCTTCCACCGGAGAGGAGCTCATTGCCTTCACCCAAAAGACCCAGGACGGCTGGGACCTGCAGTATACCGTTTCCGAGTCGCACGCAATCCGACTCGTTGGCTCTGAGATCCAGGTCTTCCGCCCTGCCGAATGGTCGAAGGGGATCGTCGATAAGCTCAAGGTCGAAGGTGCCACGAGTGTCTCGCTGAGCCCCGGCCTCAACCCCTCCGTGGCGGTGTTTGTCGCGGAGAAAAAGGTTCGTAGTTACGACTAACCCCACTACCTCTTTTCACACCTTTCAAAGGGCGCGCCAGCGAGTATCAGAATATACGGTCTGCTCTCCCTCAACAGCCCGCCCACCTGCCAGAAGACTTTCTTCAAGGCGGACCGTTCGCAGATCAAGTGGAATGATCTGGGGACGCAGGTTCTGCTGTTAACGCAGACCGAGGTCGACAACTCTAATAAGAGTTACTATGGAGAGACGATGTTGTACCTTCTCAGCGCCGCTGGCAACTTCGATTGCAGGGTGACGCTGGATAAGGAAGGACCGATCCACGATTTCACGTGGAGTCCGACCTCCAAGGAATTTGGGGTCGTTTACGGATGTGAGTCTCTTCGTTCGTATCCGCTGTCTGCGGTCATTAAACAAGCGCAGTTATGCCCGCCAAAACTATGCTCTTTGATCAACGGGTACGGACGATATACGACTTCGGCGCCTCGCCCCACAACTTCATCTCCTTCAACCCGCAAGGCCGCCTAATCGCCCTCGCGGGGTTCGGCAACCTTGCCGGCAAAATGGACATCTTCGACCGGCGGACCTTCGCCAAGGCCTGCACGATCGACGCCCCTAACACGTCCTACTGCGACTGGTCGCCCGACGGGCGCTTCCTCATGACCGCGACCCTCTCCCCGCGCCTGCGCGTCGACAACGGCATCAAGATCTACCACTGCTCCGGTGCGCTCATGCACGTGCAGCTTATCGACGAGCTCTACCAGGCGTCATGGCGACCCACGCCCGTCGACAAGGTCGCGCCCTTCGCACAGGCGCTCCCGTCCGCGCCGCAGCCGAGCGCGAGCGTGCAGGAATTCGCCGCGGTCGCGAAGCCCGTGCCCACGCGGCCTGCAGGCGCATATAGGCCGCCCGGCGCGCGCGGGCTCGCGACCCCCGCCATTTTCAAGCGCGAGGACGAGGGCGGCGCGGCGCGCGTGCCGACGAATGGGACGGCCACGCCACCGCGGATGTACAACCGCAGCCCCGCACCCGGCGCGGGCCCGCGGGAGGGTGGGTACCAGTATGCGAATGGCGGGGGAAACGGGAGCGGAGGCGGATATGGCGGGCCTGGGGGACAGCAAAACGGCGGGCGGCGGCATGTGCCTGGGGCGCCGCATACACCGAGCCCGGGCCCCGATGGCGGGGAGAAGAAGAACCGGAAGCGTAAGGGGAAGAAGGAGGGCGGGGAGGAGGGACAGCAGGGCAGGGAGGGAACCAGAATCAGGGCGGCAACGGCGGGAACCAGAAGCGGAAGGACAAGGGCGAGCGGGCGGCGAACGGGGAGCGGGGCGAGGATGCCGCTAGTGGGCGGCCATCGATCGAGGTGACGCCCGACGTCGATGGCGAGGCGGGTGCGGCGCCGAATGGCAAGCTGCATCTTGCGAATGGGAACGGGACGCTGTACATCCCGCCGCCAGACCTCAATGTCGACGGGGAGTCACCGATCACGAGCGCATTGGACAGCGCCCTGGATCCTGTCGCTAAGAAGGCAAGGAATCTTAACAAGAAGGTGCGTCTTCTCTTTGCTTTGTTTCTTCGCCTGTATTCTTACGCACGTCTGCAGCTCAAGGCCATCGACGAGCTCAAGGAGAAGGCCAAGCGCGGGAGCGGCTGGAAGCGACGCAGCTCAAGAAGATGGAGGGCGAGGCGGAGATACGGAGAGAGCTCGCGAGTCTGGGTGCATAGTCCCACCTTTTTCCGTCGTGTAGTTCTGTCTGTCATCCCATGCTCTGTGTACGCTTTACATCTGTCTGTCTGTCGCGTTCCTTTCGGT
Source organism: Mycena leptocephala (assembly GCA_029378395.1). Taxonomy (NCBI): domain Eukaryota; kingdom Fungi; phylum Basidiomycota; class Agaricomycetes; order Agaricales; family Mycenaceae; genus Mycena; species Mycena leptocephala. Next base: position 39,456 of record JARJLF010001259.1, on the reverse strand, counting down.
CGTATTTAGAGAATATGCTACGATCTATCTAGTGCGGAGCCCATCAACGCTTTCTGAGTGCAGATGTGGGGGATACATGTACACCGCGACGCGACTCTACAACTTCGCCTGCGCATCGAGCTTCTTCTGCAGCTTCGCCTTGACTGCATCCATATACACGTCCGTGATCACCCAGTGCTCCCGCTTCATATCCCGCCCGTGGATCGCAAGCGCCAGATCCTTGTCATCACGCCGTCCTTGTCGATAACCTAATGAATCGTTCCTCGTTAGCATCGGCCTGCTCTCCAGAAAAAAAACCCACCTCCACACATGCCTCCTCCAGCTTCTGGCAAAACGCCGTGAGCGGTGCGTTCCCGTCGAGCTTCGCACGGTGCAGCAGGCCGCGCGTCCACGCGAAGATGGACGCGACGGGGTTCGTGCTCGTCTCGTTGCCCTTTTGGTATTCGCGATAGTGCCGGGTGACGGTTCCTAGAGGGTGGGGACGTTAGTCTGAGACAAATTCCTATTTGGAAGAAAGGAAGGGGGAGAGGAAGCGGAGCGAGGAAGGGAGGGGGAAGGACTAAAGGGAGCGGGGAAGGAGCCAAGGCGAAAGGAGCCCAGAGGGAAAGGATAAAATGAACAAGAACGCACCATGCGCCGCCTCGCTCTCAATAACCTGCCCGTCCGGCGTGATCAGCTCGCTCGTCATCATCCCCAGGGAGCCGAACCTGCGAACGCGTTAGCCCCTCGAGAGAACACGAAGAAAAAGAGCCAAGTAAAAAAAGAAGCAATCACACTCACCCCTGCGCCAAAATATCGCTCTGAACGTCCCCATCGTAGTTCTTCGTCGCCCACACGAAGCCGCCGGAAGACTTGATGGCCTGCGCGACCATGTCGTCGATGAGGCGGTGCTCGTAGTAGATCGAGGCGGCGTCGAAGAGGGGTTTGTAGTGACTGTAAATAAAAAAGGGTGGGTGTTGATTAGTGGATTGTTACTCGGAAGAAAGAGAGAGAGACGGAGTGAGGAGATCATAAAAAAAAAGAAAAGAGGTGGAGGTACGACGAGAGAGAGTGCGCAGAAGCAAAACAAGGTAGGGAGGAGAGGACGCACTCTTCATATATCTCCTGGAAAATATCCTTGAACCGCCCGTCGTACTTCTTCAGGATCGTGTTCTTCGTGGACATGAACAGCGGCATCTTCTTCGCGAGCGCCATCTTGAAGGACGAATGTGCGAAGCCGGTTATGGACTGCGGCTCTGGTCAATATTCGTTTACCAAAGAAGTGTCTCCTCGAATATTCCCTCGAGAAGCCTCGACAGTGGAAGAGATACGGGGGACAGATACGAGTAAATGCAACGCAACGCACCTCATCCGTATTATACATCGTCATCGCCACGCCCCTCCCCACAAAGTCGTACACGTTCAGCGTCGTCGCGTCGCTCCCGTCCGCGGGGGTGTACACCATCTGCAGTTTGCCCGGGCCTGGGGCGATGAAGTCGGTTGCGCGGTACTGTGGCGGGTCGTTAGCTCACTCGCAAATGATAGAAGACCGCCAGGTCAGAGTGAGATGGAGAGACAAACCTGGTCGCCAAACGCATGCCGGCCAATGACGATGGGCTTGACCCACCCCGGGATGGGCTTGGGGATACGGCTGAGGATGATAGGCTCGCGGAAGACGGTCCCGCCGAGGATGTTGCGGATCTACACACTCACTAAGTCTTGATAATTCAAAGCAAGCACGAAAAAAGGAACCCACCGTCCCATTCGGACTCCGCCACATCTCCTTGAGCTTGAACTCCTCCACGCGCTGCTCGTCGGGCGTGATTGTCGCGCACTTGATGCCGACTTTGTGCTCGAGGATGGCATTGGCGGCGTCGACGGTGACCTGGTCGTTCGTCTCGTCGCGGTACTCGAGCCCCAGGTCGAAGTACTTGATGTCGAGTTGGAGATAAGGCAGGATAAGCTGGGGGTCGAGTTAGAATACCGTCTTTTCGGAGGTGAGGGTGTATGGAGGTGGTGGGTTGGTAGGGGTACACAGAATATCGCATTGGAAGGAGACAAAGAGATAAACGCAACGCACCTCCTCCCTGATCTTCTTCCAGATGATACGTGTCATCTCATCGCCGTCGAGCTCCACCACCGGATTCGCAACTACGATTTTCTGCATCTCGCCTGCAAATAATTAGTCTTTCTTTTCTGTGTGTATTTCCCAGGCCACGCCAAGTGTTCGCAAATCCTGAAGTCCAGAAATCCGGCCCCAACGAACCCGGCGAACAATCACACGGAATGGCCATACTGTAATGCACAACTGTGCATGAAGATTTATAAATCAACACTCACGCGTTCGCAGGGTCGTCGCAAACGTCCTCGACAATGAGGTCCGAGCTAGGAGAGACTGTGTGAATGGGCTGCCGCGCAGCGAGCGGGAGCGTAACATCTAACTAGCGAAGACTGGGTGGCGGTCGAGGTTAAGGTGGAAATTGGTCAGAGAAGAGCTAGACTGTCGACGTGGCGGGCACGGACCTCGAGGTAGCTGGCAGCAGTGGTTACCCCGCAATCAAAGAACAGAACAGAAAGCCGTCAAGCCGCTTGCGATCCCGTAACCCGTTTAGCGCGCCGGACAGGGGTCAAGTGACGAGATCTTCATGCGGTCCGATTGTTCCACAAAACATCGGAAGCAGATTTTAAATTTGGTTGAAAGAACTGTGGAGGATGAATGGATTTCTAGTAAACAAGGTTACGAGTGGTAGTCTGTCTAGAGAGATAATGGATTTCATCGATTCAAGTCAAATTTAATTTGAACATGAAAGTTGCATGGAAGAAACTGGTCTTAAAGAACCAACATACTGCTGCCCGAAGTTCTTCACTTGTCTCGAGGAAAACTGTGCACCGTGAAGGAGAAGGCGTTGAGGAAGTGGATAGAAACATGGAGGAAGACATACCCAACAAACAGATCGGACCGCATACCCCCTTCGTGGAAGCCGAAAGCTCACTTCAAAGTAACCAAGAAATCTGAGGTTTATGGGAGAGTGGATCAGTACAAGGCGGGGACATGCTGCCATCGGTGAGTACTACACAAAATTCGTCCCCTCCCCTCAGAAGGTATAGGATAGCAGTGTAGGGAGCGATTGCAGACGAGGGAGCACGTCTTACGGGACTACGAGCTGTATGAACAGCATCGTGACGTGCTACGTGAAGCACGCAGCTCTCGCTGCCCGATATATTGGGGACGAGAAAGGAATCCAAACGCTGGCGAAATTTCTCGAATCTCGAGGTATATCGGAAGCATTAACTAAGACGGGGCAGCCGCGGCCCGAGACGGAACCGCCCGTAATGGAGGACGAAGAGATGGTGGATCGGAAGACGAAGACGAGGCAAGCGGGCCAACTCCAGCATGCAATGGTGCTTTGGGTCTTGAAGGGGATGCGACTAAAACAACCACGCGCGAGCGAAAGAGAAAGAACACGGTATAGAGGCTCAAGACGACGGGGAGGAGACGCGACGACCGGAGCGACGAACTTGTGCCGATGTCACGTTGTCACACATGTCACCCCGCGGTTAGCTCTCACAGTGACTTGCACGGTAATCCACTGAGGCCTGCAGCCTCTTTCGGGATGGCGGCCACACGGGCGTGGCTCCCCGTAGCTCATGAAAGCCACTCGTGCGAAATGTCAGCACTTTTCTCGGCCCGCAACTGCTCGCAAGCTCACGTCGACTCAGTTTCAACTTTCAAGTTGCCAAGCACTTGTCACTTGCCAGGGTCCTAACCTTAGATTCTGCCTCTAATCGTTGCTCCGGAGCGTACATACGCGTTTACCCGGCACTTGCACACCCGGTCGTTTAATCCGATAGTCGGCAACCCTCAACAGTATACAAGAGCTAGTTTGACGACGATTCAGCTGAGTCCCGCTAGTGAAACGCATCAGTTCAAACATGCAACCTCCACCCGATTTCCATTCCGTTCCATTCTCGTTCGCGAATATCTGAAGCAAACTCTGTCTCGATACGTCAGACCAATCCTTTCAAAGATAAATTCGATCGCCCACGTCTGGGCTCGGACGGAGCTTTCAAGCCCGGTGAGGATTGGGTTTGAGGAAACCCGGGCCATCTGAGATCGCAGACTGAACGGTACCGACACCCAGCCGAAGCCCACCGAACAGCACTCCGATCCAACACCGCTCACGAAATAACTCATTCGCTTATATAGAGTAGATAACTGCATCCTATTCCTCCAGCTACCCACATCGGACGCCCACCGCATCCTACTACCGTAACACACAAACCAGCCAAACTACGCTACACATATGCGCCGCTTCTGTATCCTCGTCGTCTTTATCGCCGCGGCACAGACCTGGGGCCGCCCCGCCCTTTACCTGACGGGGCCGCCCCAGGTCCCCGGCGTTGCCCTGACAGGGCCCCAAACGCCCCAAGTTCAAGGCAACAAGTGCGTGCAGTGTCAAAACGACTGCAATCACAATAGCGGCGCGTGAGTACCCAGCCACTTTACCAACTTTCCTCGTCGTGCTGCCCGTTACCATAATGTTACATTAACGAACCTGCATTATAGCCTGGGGTCGGCCTGCTTGTTTATTAAATGCGGGATCAGCTGCATTGTGGGCCGTGGTCTGGACAAGATATCTGCTCAAGGTGTGACCCATTTATGGCGCCGCCTTTCCTATGCCCACCCCACCCCACCCACCACTGCATTGATTCTCCTCACTTTTCTTCTCCTGCATCTCTTCCACTTTGTGCGACTGCTTGCTCACCTATCACCCTAGAGGAATCAACTTCGACTTGAAACTTTGTTACTTTGACCTCTACCGTTCACATATGCATGCTTCCTTGACCCTAGTACAATAGTTGTCACAATATAATTTCGCTCTTGTAAGGCTAGCGTAATGGGTGACCGCCATGAGAAAACAGATTTTAAATTTGGTTGAAAGAAAGAACTTGAAGTGGAGGATGAATAGATTTAAGGTTAGTCTGTCTAGAGCGATAGTGGATTTAATCGGTTCAAGTCAAATTCAATTTGAACATGGAAGAACCTGGTCTTAAAGAACCACTGCATATTTCTGTTCGAAAAAATCGTCAAGTTCTTCACTTGTCTCGAGGAAACCTGTGCACCGCGAAGGAGAAGGCGTTGAGGAAGTGGACAAAAAGATGGAGGAAGACATACCCAGCCGCAGACCACAAACCCCTTCGTGGAAACCGAAAGCTCACTTCAAAGTAACCAAGAGGGAGGTTTAAATAAGGGAGAGTGGATCAGTGCAGGGCGCCCGGCGGGACATGCTGTCATCGGTGAGTACTACACAAAATTCGTCCCCTCAGAAGGTATAGGGTGCCAGTATGAGAAGCGATTCCAGACGAGGGTGCACGTCTTACGGGACTACGGCTGTATGAACAGCATCGTGACGTGCTGCGTGAAGCGTTCACTGGCAAGCAGCTCTCGCTGCCCGATATATTGGGGACGAGAAAGGAATCCAAACGCTGGCGAAGTTTCTCGAGGTATCGGGCGCGTTAACTAGGACAGGCCAGCCGCGGCCGAGACGGAACAGCCCGTACTGGAGGACGAAGACGATGAGGGAGATGGTGGATCAGACAGACGGCGGAGACGAGGAGGCGGAAAATGCGAGCAGGCTAACTTCAGTAGAGGGGCGAACAACCACGAGTGAGCGAAAGAGGGCGAAAAACGCGGTATAGAGGCTCAAAACGACGGGGAGGAGAGACGCGACGAGGGCAAGGCGCTAATGTCACGATGTCACACTTGTCACTACACGGTTCTGCTTCACGGTGATGTAAGTACACTCCCTAGTCTCTCTACAGACGCAGCACGCTTGTACTAACTGTGCCCCGTTTGATATAGAAGCTCCCTTAAGTATCACCCACTGAGCCCAGCTGCTCGCAAGCTCGTGTCGACTTAGCTATAGCTCACACTGGCACTTGACATCTTCTGCCAGGGTCCCACTTCAAGTTGTACGTACATTCTGCCTCCACTCGTTGCTCCAAAGCGTACGCGTTCGCCCGGCACTTGTTTAATCTGATAATCAGCAGCCCATCTGAACAACTGTCGACTGCGGTCTGCCGTGATCTTGGCAATGTCGTTGCTTAAACTCCCGCTGCATACGGAACTCCTTCCTATATACGGCCTCGACTTGGTTGGGAGTGTACGCGTTCACCCGGCACTCCTCCTAGTTCTACTCTCTATGGCAGCTGATCTGTTCTATCTCGGGTACCCTCCGCAGTCCTGTCTCCTGTTCAAGTAACTGTCGACTGCGGGATCTGATGGTTCATAATGAACGCCGCATCGAAGCCGACGCGGTACACATACCGTTAAGCGAAATCAAATATTATTTTTTGCTCGCTCGGACAGTTTCCATTAAGGAGATGGAATGACTGGCGCGTCCGCCCGGCGGGCTGACCATCCTTTGCTTACCTCCAGACGAGGATGGTATTTAACCTCAACAGTTGAACCAACAAGTAACACTCAGTTCAACCTTCAAACTCAGTTCAACCTCACAACCAAACTAAATCAACCATGCCCGAAACCCTCACCATCGCCGTCTGCGTCTGCGATGGCGTGACTCTCAGCGACTTCGTCCCCAACATGGAGATCCTCGCCGGACTCAACGACGCGGACCACCCGGTCTTAGGCAAGGATATGGGCGAGGTGCGTGCCTCCTCTCACTTTCCCTCTCCCTCTAGATCTTTAAAATTAATTCAAATTCTAACTCCTAAATCCAACTCAAGGTGCCTTACCGCGTGAAAATCTCGTACCTCGCGCCGAGCATGGAACCCGTGGTGTCCATGCGTGGCGACTGCGCGCCGAAATTCATCCCGACGCTCACCTACGGCGAGGCGCTCCAGAGCGGAAAGCAATGGGATGTGATTTGGGTGCCTGCTGGTTCGTGCTTCGTCGTTTCCTCTTTCCAACTTCGCCTTTGACATTAACGCTGACAATAACCGCCCCGCAGGCCCCATGCCCGACCCCAACTCCACCGGCCCGCCCCCGATCCCGAAAGATCTCATCCCGTTCATCGCCGCGCAGGCGCCCAAGGCAAAATACATCATGTCCGTGTGCGGCGGTTCGGTCTACCTCGCGTTCGCGGGGCTCCTGGCCGGCAAGCGCGCGACGACGAACAAGGCGTTTTATAGGGAGGTCGTGGTGCGTTTCTTTGTCCTTTTCGTTGCGTTTTCCGCCTTCCGCCTTCCTCTGAATCCTTCCTCGTTTCCACCTTATACGGACAAAGAGCTGACGCGTGTGTTATAATATAGACCGCAACCCCAAAGGACATCACCTGGGTTCCCCGCGCGCGCTGGGTCGTCGACGGGAACGTGTGGACCAGCTCCGGCGTCACTGCAGGCTCCGACATGGCCATGGCCTTCGTCGAGCACCTCGTGGGTGCGCGCGCCGCGCGCTCCATCCGCGGGAAAGTCGAGATCCGCGAGTCCGCCGAGGACGACGACCCTTTGCGGAATTCCATGGGCTTGTTTGAGTGGGCAGGCTTGATAAAAATTGTCATGAAAAAAGAAAAGCTCAGGGGGTTGATTTGTACATAGTACTTTTTGAAATTTGATGGATTTTGCTTGTAACATGGCCATCGTATGCTTTGTCCGGGTTCAAGCCAAGTAGATTGTCGATTGTGCAATATTTATTGAAGTGCTTCTGCTTCAAACAGAAATTCAACCTGTGGTTGAAATGACGTCAACCTCAACCTCAAAATTCACCGTCCCTCGGCTTACGCTAAACGTTGCTATTGCGGGCAATACTTTTTGGTCTATACCAAGCCTATACGTCTGACGTTTCATCTCTGACTACTAGACAGACAAAACAACAGAGGTTCCTTTACATGTATAAATTAAGAAACTGCCGGTATCAAAAGATGGCTATATCGAGCCGCCAACGGCACGGATGTGGAGGTCTGCATCGGTAATAAAAAGTTGGAGAAGGGAACGGAGCAAGATCCTTTGCTCGCCTTGCAATTGCAGTCTAAGTTGAGTCTAAGAGAGCATTGCCAGGAAATCAATGAGCGATTTGTAGTCAAAGTTGTCTTGACCAATAAATTGTAGAAAATTGAGAGAGTGGTGCATGGGCTTCGAAGATCGTTTCGAGCAGCGAGTCGGCGTTAGTAGTCGAGCCCAGGAGTCCGCAAGCCCAGGAATCCGCATTATTTTGTTCGTGTCCACCCTGCCTCCTTTCTCCGCATCGCAGAAACGTGAGCTTTTTCTTTTTCGTTTTTTCGCCACATCGAGGCTGGCTTCAAGTTGCTTGGGATTCTGAGACTAGGATCTACATCTCCGTTCAGGTTGTGAGCAGGCGGTCTTATTTTCAAAAATGAAAATGACTGGGGAATGAATGTTACAAAATACATAGTCAAATCCTTTGTAGTTGGAGTGTAACGCAGAACAATGCAGAATCCAGCGCCACGAGAACTACATCCTCGGAAACTTCTCTGAGTCTTTTGTTTTATTGCCATGCCATCGAACGACCCGGTGTCGGTTCAGCCCACGGCGTTTCCTCAATCGAGCGGCCCGAAGGAATGCGCTCCCTTGAAAGACTTTGCGTCGTACATCTGCCTTGTGTTGCTCAAAGAGATTCGTGAAATACCCCTGGTCCTCATCCGCAGGCCACTCGTAGGTCCTACAGTCTTCATCCTCCAGCTGCTCTATCTTGTTCCAGTCACTACATTTGATGCCCTCGGCCACTGACCGAGGTCGGCTGAGGTGCCGGGTTGCCGAGGCTCGACCGGGGTCGAGTTGCCGATTCGACCACCCTCGGCCCCTCGGCCACCTCGCCACCTCGGTCGGTCAAGTTGGCCGAGGGCCATCAAATGTAGTGAGTCTGCGTTCTCGATAAAATCGCCGGCACTCTCATACGCGCCTTCGAATTCCCACAACTTGAAATCGCAATCCTGCAAGTAATACTTTCCATCAGAGGAAAAGACTGCGACCTGACCTTCTGGCAACCAGGGGACGCAGCGGAACATAACGGGCGTGAGAGCTTGAGTGCAGAACCTGCGCTGTAATTCCGACAACCGCCACTCGTCAGGATGCTCGCAGACGTTATACGCGTCGAACCACGCCCACGGTGCGGGCAGCTCATCATCATCACTCCTGTCCCACTCAGGCACTGGCGAATTTTCTTTGTATATGTATCGGGGTGCGAATCGCCATGTACCCTGTTGTACACACCGTCAGCCGTGGCCACGCGTGCCGAATGTACATACCGGCGGTCGATACATCTGCCACATTGTGAGCTTTCGGCTGGCCAAATGTTAACAAGGTTCGTCAAAAATCAAAGAAAATCATAATTCAACTAATGCGTATTAGCAGCAACCCGGAGAGGCCCTCCGTCGTCCGTCAAAGGGAGTTTGGTGCCCTGAGAGTGGTTGTTATCGGGAATGGATGATTCTGAATGTGCGTCGGTAGGGCATTTGAAAGTAGGAAAAAGAACAGCCCACCGATTTTCCTGGGAGCCACAAGCGACATCTTTGTCCAGTCGGCACATGCAAGGAAATCCGCGATCGAGGAGTACGCGCCATCGAACCGATACAGAAGTTGCTTTGGTGGGGATGGGCCGAGGATAGCCCTATAGAATTCGGAGACTTCCTCGTGTTCCTGGCCATAAAGATAAAAGATACCCCCGGACTCCAGCAGCACAGTGTTTGGCCAGTCGTTGGAGAACATTATGGGGTTCGGACAGTTCAATGGATATCTGCGACAAATCATGTCTCGCTCAGAGACGCCCAGAAACAGTCAGCCCAGGACAGCTCCAGGATTCGGGGAGCTCGGACTCGGGGATATAGCACCAGTTCCGCGGGGCGGGATTGGCTTGGAGAGCCTCGATAACTTCAAGATTGTCTCGCCGTTCGACACCCCACGGGCTCTGCATTGTGGGCATGATTTAAACGAGGTTAACTTTGAATGGCACCCACCTCGTGCAAATCACGAATTAGAAGCGGAGGACCGGGGATGTTACGATGTCGAGGGATAGTTTGGAAGTCGAGAAGAGATCCCAAATGCGTCATTTTGTTCCAGTTGGCCGTATCGACGAATTCTGGGGCACCAATAGATGCGATATTTTCGAGGGCCTGCTCGAAGCGAAACAAATCCTTAGCTGGAGCGTCGAAAAAATAAAACCTGGGGCTCTTTATGTGCTCTTCGACCCCCAGAAATGCTGTAGAATTGTCATCACTGTGGGCGCAGCGATATACCAGCGGTTGCTGCAGTGTGACTCCGAACCGTTCCGAAATTGTCGGAATCACAGACAACTGCATGCCGAGGTCCATGTCCCACTTTCGCCAGTTACAAGACCAAGGTTGAGGTAATAGCTCTTCAGGGAGTTTACCCCAGCTTTTTTTTGGAAGGAGCCCAAGATATCTGTCAACTGGCGTTGGAATGTCATTCCAAGCCGTCTGCCCATGGATTAGAGGTGAAATACAACAACAAACCAGTCGACGTACCCCGGGCCTGAAAAAATCGGCGAAGCGCCATGGGCGATGCTGAAGTGACCTCCTAATTGGATTATTGAGGCTCCGGTCTGTGTGAGAATCGTTCTATTCAGAAGATCGATCTCATGCACTATCACCTTATGGGAGGGACTGGACGAGACTTGATGACATAGCCCAGGGAACGAGAAATATACGAGAACATGACTGACTGCCTGTGTTTCGGACAAGAGGGGCTTCGTCCATATATGGGAATCAACATCTGAAAACAGTCGCTACATCATTTTTCGGGTGGCCGGCAACGGCACAAAATTCAAACTCCGACAACCGTGGTTAGGGTTTTCTAAGTACCTACTGAATTGACCAGAGGGTCGGTAGAGGGTAAGGTGTGTGTCAGATTTGATTGACTTACAATTAATTGCTTCAACTTGAATGCGACCGGCATTTTTGCGCGGCGCTTTTCAAAACTTCTGAGGCGGGGTTTTTGAAGCATCTGTCCAGGGGAGACCATGTCTGCTCTAGACTTTTTTTTCTCCTGAACGCACGGCCTGCTTCTTTTCACATGTTGGAATTCTATCCTCCCCTCCAACACTTCGGAATTTGATAGATGTGAGCGTCATCACGCTCCCATATAAGTTCAAGTTCAACATATATCCTCCTTGGACACCCAAATGACGTTCGAGTGTACGATAGATTGCGTTGTAAATAGTCCGTGTAAATGAAGGGTTTTATGTGAATAGTAAGTAGCATACTAATCGGAATATGAGGTGTGGTCCGCCATGGAAAACGACGAGCGCGGTGCGTCCTCCTTGAGCTTTACAGGCTGGTACGAAGGATTCAACGCGCGCGTCGGGCCTGTTGTCCGGCCGCTCCGCACAAAGTTCATAATACCAAAGAAAGCGATGAAAAGAAGGATGACCAGGTTTGCGGCGAGGAGCCCGACGATGATGGGACCATATTTATCGACGGTGGACTCAGTGCTCGACGAGCTGCTGTCCGCGAGGTTCACTGCTGCTTTGCTAGAGCCGGCGAGAGCATCTGAGCCAGCGGGGATGGTGCACGCAGGCACGTCGACGGCCGTCGGGGTGGACGAGTCTGCGCTGGAGGCAGTAGGTGCGACCGAAACGGACGGTGTCGACGAACCGGAGGTGGACGCGGAGGACGAAGACGATGGGCCGTCGAAGAGGTTGATGATATCTTGCGGAGCGAGCTCGGAAGGGCTGTTTTCCAGCAGCTCAGCCCGGACAGTGGCGAAGTCGGCTGCGGCCTGGTCGGTGGCAGTATCTGTCAGCAGTTGAACATGTGGCGGTGTTGTATCGTTTCCGAATGAGAAGCTGTCGGAGGAATGAGCGCGGAAAGGACTTCAAACAGAGAAGCATACACCGAATACACATTCCGCAGGAAGGAGTCGCCATAGAGAGCATCCAACCCGGGACCCAGAATGCTGCCGCCATTTGTGACAGAACCGGTGCAAACCGTATAGTTTTTGCCATTGGGACCAACGAGGAAGCTGAGGTCCGTCAGGTCCAAAGGATGGATTGGGAAATCTTGACCCCTGTTCAATTTGGTCAATCGTTAGTCTAAAATGCTTGACAGGAAACTGGTCTTACCCGAATTTCGTTGTCATGTTCACGGGTGTATTGCAAGGAACAACCCATACATCTTCGTCTTCGCTGAATTTCAGATTGGCTGACAGAAAGTTAGGGGGAAGTATTGAAAGGAAAGAATTTATTCACGAATGGATGAGTTTTTGGCAAGGACCGCGCCCGGAACGGCGGAATAGATGGCATCTCGCACCTGATTTTTGTAAATCAAGCAGTGGAAGGTAAATTATGTTCAAGGACGAACCACTGCTGGGACAAGGAAGTTGGTTGTTCCGGTGTCAAAGAGAGCTATTGCCTTCCCCGGGAACATCTTTGTTAAATGAAGTCCACGGAATAGGAATATCCCCAAGTCAACAGAGATCCCGTCAGTCAACACGCCCCACGCCCCGCTGTTGACAGGGAACTGCGGTAACAAAGGAGCAGATTGAACCGAAGCATACTTGTCGTCAAATCCGCTGATGACCAACGATGCGTCGGCAGTGTCTTCGACGTCCCCAACGCGCGACAAAGAGAACGAGAAAAACCGACCCTTGTGAGATCCTGGTCGTAGATGCTCGTCAGAACCGATTTACCGATCTCGGTGCCGTTGATCCTGCATTCGTCAATGCAGAGGGAATGGAGCCACTGGGACCGTCAAAGCCAAGCCCAACAAGGCCGAATATGCCAGAATCCTGATCGCTCTCCTCGCCAACGCTCTGACAACTTGAATCAGCATCGAAACCACATATGTTGATAGAGGCGGGCATCGAACTCACATTCGTGACATTGATGAAAGCTATGAGAGGTTTTTTGGGTTAGTCTGATGTTCTAAAAAGAACGAATAAGAATATGCTGAACCTTGATTTGGAATCGAAATCCCAGCAATTTCGACGAATCCAAGACCAACAGAGCCGTTCACAAAGTTACTTCCATCGCCGTAGAATATGGTCGCGGAGGCACCAGTATCGTTGAACAACCCGGGATCCCGCCAATCGGTGCCACCCTGTAACCGAAATTATATCTTTCAGCATCGCACAGAGTCCAGGTGCGTACCACATGTCCGTACTCCCGGTGTCAAGCATCACATTAACAGCTGAACACGACTTTCAAGGCGAATCCCACGTGTCATCGGTCAGACTTACACGTTCCCGCAACAGTGAGGTTCACGGTGTACTGTTTGTTGGACGTCAGGGATGGATGGGACACGAGAAGGGCGCACGACTCACGCGGTCATTATAATTGTTTATTATATTGTTGTCGGCGTTCATGGTGTATTGCGGGCGACGGCCCCGTTTGGCAGAAACCGGCCATAGTTCAAGGTGAAGAAAAACAAGAGAAAGAAGTGTAGCTGGAAAACGTAGCATGTTCAGAGGGCGAACCCAGAAGTGAATGATTCCCACTCTTCTTCTTGCTTATTATATATGTCGGCTACCCCTAACAACCTGCGACGTGTGAAATCAGTTGGAGCGATTCGGAACCTGTGCCTTGCGGCGTTGCGAGTCACAGCCAATTTTGCACCTTGGTCCACTGCCAGTGACAATGGCTGGAAAGAAACAGAGGCCAGCGTCCGCCAAAATGCCTTGTGAACAAGAATGAATTAATATGTTCTTCATGGCTTGTTCGACGCCTACTGTAGCTGAAAGCCTGAAACGGAGCACAGCTTCGGAAGTTTCCCGATCAGCGCTGATCCGTTGATCCGTTACTGTGGCGCTGCAGTTTATTTTGAAATTTCGTGGCTCTGCCGATCAAATTAAAAGATCGGGGGACGCAACCGTTTTGAGATTCTAATCTCCTTGATCGACGTCTGAACAACAAGGGGAACAGGAGGAGGATAAGCAAGAAAATTGTTCTACTCCTAAACTCCTAGGCCATTCAAGTTGAACTTTCAACGATTTTTAAAATGTCGCCGTCGTCATGTACGTACCTAAGCCGTATTTTTGGTTTTAACATGAACATGCGGACCGTGACGATCCATTTGAATTCCCTGTCGTCGAACACTGCGTGTCTAATCTCCAAAATATTCGTCAGAGACTGATCCATTCGAACACCAACCGCCTTACCGTCCTAGTCCTCCCCGACGGAGAAAAATCGTGGGAGATGAATCACGCTCGAATTGAATTGCCACGAGTCATTGTTGTCGAGATTTGGTCTGTTTCATGCGAATCCCGCGTTCGACGACGCGGCCGAACCCAGAATAACGTCTTTACTTTGTATTACAGAGAACTGGACGTGTCGCTGGTCGGTGTAGACGGCACTCGATAGAGTGGCGGTAGTCCGGAGAAGGCGCATGACATTTACGCAGCATAATGAGCCCTTTATGATCAGTTGGACCGCCGAGATGAGTGGGAATCACTCAAACCTAGATATACGAACGAATGACTCGGCCGGGAGCCCAAGGGATACGCTCAAGCAAGCTCAAGTGGTTTGCAAGTGGTAGCAGCAAAAGAAGTCTCGGAATCGGATCATTAGGCCGAAGTCACGCGTGATCTGCGTCACGCCAATGCACTCAAGAGATCTGAAAGTCTGGATACATCTCAGTTCCGGAGGGGATCCATCTACATTGCACGGCATAAAATCTGAAAGCGTACCGAGATTGATCAGTGCAAGGGCCCTGACCCGCAAAATGCACCATCAAATAACACAACCAAGCACTGGTTGAATTTATCAGTTCAACTCTTGGCTCCCTCTTTATTCTCGATGTTTTTTTTTCCTTCCAGCTCTTGTTGAGATATCCCAGCGAGTTTCTCGAGTGTTACATGTTCAGTGCTCGGATAACTTGACATGAATCAACTTTACATTGGTCCAGACGTACGGTCTCGTTTGGCAAAAGAAAAACAGCCATATTTCAAGGTGAAGAAAAAGGAAGGATGAGTGCCTGGAAACCGCTGCAATTTCATACGGCGAACCGAGAAGTGAATGACTACTCAGGTGGGCTATACAGGATGCCACTAACAATGTGAGAAACTTGAGGGGTTGGTGCGAGCAGGCGGGCAACGGCGACTCGAAAATGTCAATATGGTGTTGCATCCAGAATTGGTGATGGAGAAAAGTTGGCGCCGCGATGCATTCCGACTTGAAATCTTGTGAACGCAACACTGTCCCATCGTAGAAAACGTGTTAATACATACAACAAATGCCTTTGCCTGTTATCTAAAGAAAATCCAACTCATCATCCATTTCATCATCATACTTTTCGTCAAGCAGAGGAGGGGGATCTTCGCGCTCTGCAACACCACAGGCTACATGTCGCACCACCGGACGCACGAGGGAACTGAATGTAGATGTAAATACCTCTTCTGTATCCTCGTCGTAGTCCGGCAGATCGGCAATGTCATACTGAGGCCCAGGCTCCCCTTTGAGGGTCTCCGTAGCATGAAAGGTTACGTTAACTCTTTGACGCTCCTTGAGGGTTTTTTTCCCCAGCGGCCCGACCTAGATATTTTATGAATAAAAATTTTCGTTGCGGCACAAGGGAAGCATACCTTCACATAATAGTGATAATTGACTCGATTTTTATAAACCCTGTGTTCGACCAACATTCCGAGATACAGAAGCCGGTCGAACAAGAGATTCGCAAGATCGTGAGACAATTGTCTCCCCGCACCGTATTGGGGATTGCTTGCTCTGGCATTCTTACGGGTATCCTCCGTTTTTAATCCCCTGAATACCTCGATACACTGGCGAACAGTGATATTATCGCGTACGTCTTCAGAGGCCTGAACCAGAGCAACCGCAAGCTTGGCTTCTGTAGATAGATCTCGAGAGACGAACAGGCCCGAATTAGCGCAATTGTCGCAGCCATTGCGGCAATTCTGCTTGTCAAACTTCTCCCCAAAATATCGGAGGAGATGGACGCGTCGACACTGAGACTTGTCCTCGCAATATTTTACCATGCGCGAGGTTCTATCATTTGATGGATCGGGCCGACTGTCCTGATTATTCGAGAGTAAATCCAGGATCGCTTTCTGGTCCCTGAACGTGTAATCTGTTGAAGAGTGAGGTGATTGTCTGTTAAGTCCTCGCTATCGAGTGAACATACATAAAATACAGTTGGCGGGTTGGCCATCGCGTCCAGCTCGCCCAGTCTCTTGATAATAGCTGAAAGGGGTATCAACGAATTTTCAGGATAACGCTTGAATAGTCACCCTTCTAGGCTTTTCGGTAAGTCATAGTGAATGACAAACCTCACTAGGTCAAAAAACGGTCGCCCCAAGGAACAAAACAGATGGATCAAAGAGCTTACCATTTGCTTTGTCGACACCCATCCCAAAAGCCACCTAAAATAATATTATACAACCACTCGAACCAAACAACCTTGTCGTGCTCCACTTACCGTGGCAACTATTACACGACATTCGTCGCTCTTCCACTCGGCCTGTGTCGAAGTTCTTTCTGTCGTAGTCAACCCGGCGTGATATGCTTTTGCCCTAATGCCTCTTTTTCGTAGGGTCCTGGCCAGTTGTTCACACTGTCCTCGTCCTGTGCGATAGATGATGCCGGTATGATTTCTGTGGCCATCGTTGATAAATTTTATGAGATCGTTGACCTCGTTCCTTTTCGGCTTGACCTCATATCTGAGGTTGGGACGATTTAGGGATTGGCGAATCACGGTAGGGTTCTTTAATTTTAACCGGGCGATGATGTCGGCGATATGTTGTTGGTTTGCCGTGGAGGTAAGAGCCATGATAGGCACACCTGGGAAATCATCCCGGACATTACGGAGTTCACGGTACTAAGTAATGGTCGTTAGTTTAGGTAGAGAAAATTTAAAATATGAGGAGTTTTACCGCGTCCCTGAACTCATCGCCCCAGTTGGTGATACAGTGCGCTTCATCGACTGCGAATAGTGCGAGATTCCCGCTGCGGTACAATTGCACAAGCGCATTTCTAAGCGGGTGGCTTTTCTGTAATTTCTCCGGCGTACAATAAATTAGTGCAGGTTTGGTTTTTGAGAGCAAATGTTTCTGAGCCAAGTCCGCATTTGTATCTGAGCTGAGACCCACGGCCGTTACATCCTTTGCTCGGAGGGCGTGGACTTGGTCGTCAATGAGTGAGCGCAGCGGGGATATTACGACAGTGACAGAATTGTTTTCTTTGTTCTGAAAGACGGCTGGGAGCTGGAAACATAAACTTTTTCCAGAACCTGTCGGCCACAAAACAAAGGTATCTTGTCTTGCAGTCGTTGCATTAATGACTTGAAGTTGGTTTTTACGAAACCGATGGAGTCCGAAGACGCCTCTGAGGATTTTCTCGTACTTTGCCTGGGTTCCATATGGAGCTTTGGTCATCTCTTCGGTTTCCACCGGAGGATTCCACAATTTTTCGGTCGATTCTTGAAAACCTTGACCGATAGGCGCAGTGGATTTGGACGCTATCGCCGCTTTTATCGCTTCAATACGCTTGGTGTACAATTTTCTAACGCCGACTTAGAGAGGAGAATAGGCAACGAAAACTGGGACGCACTGCATTTCAGTGAGGATGAATTTATCCTGGTTACTCCCTTCATCCCAGTTATTAATACAAAAATCGTTTTCTTTTTGGCCTTCAATGTTTAAATCTAGAAGATTCCTCAACTGAGCTAGATTTTTCTGGATGCCATGTTAGAAGGCCCGAACATGGGAGGAGACTGAGACAAGGACGCACTGAATGAAGGTCTGACGTCTCCGCTTGTTCAACATATGCATCATTATTTGTCGACTGATGACTAGGCTGCACGTTGTCGGGCCCAATGCACGAAAATGTTCCGTTTTGGAACTTAAAGCGTTTCGCGGGCGACGATGTGCAAGGTAGAAATGAATTGGGGCGCTTGATCCCGGTAGAATTGAACATAGTATTGAAATGAGGGGTGGTTGACATGGATATGGGTTAATGCGTTGGATGCTGCGGAACAAGTGTTGCGCGGAAAGTGCGAGAAGGCGTGAACTCAATTTAGATTATCGCGGTTAAGTGACGATTAAGATTAAGAGATATGAAGCGTGCATCCAACAAGCCGAACTATGAGCTCGAGGTTGCCTTTTGTTGAAGCGTCTGGGAGAGACTAAGTAGGGGGCGGTGTACATGTGCAAACATCTGAACCAAGGGAGTGCTTTGGCCACGCACAGCCCTTCGCCTCCGTCGACTTACGCGTAGTCCTATTCACTCCGACTAGTTACATCAGACTTTTGACATTCCATTGTGGTTTTACCGCAACGCCACGGACTCATTGCAGGACAACGCTATGCCAAATTACGACACGACAATCACTGCGTTCCGGCCTCCCGCTGTCTATAAGACAGACCTCTGTCGTCCTTCGGCTACCTGTGGCTACGTCTGTCCAATTTGGCTACATCCGTCGCGTCAATGAGGGGGTAGACAGGAAATGTAGATGCAGATCTGTCGTCGTTCAGCTACCTGCGGCTACGTCAAGTGGACACGGTCCGGCTACCTATGTCGACGTCCGTCTACGCCTGTAGACATCCTTCACACTATTACCGCTCATTGGTTGAGACCCTCTGTCTATCGGGTCCGGAACACAGTTAATCCCACAATTCCTACCAGACGGCCTCGAGCTCTCCAACCACCCTATCAACCACAGTCTTCCGGAATAATTCTTGTCTACACGCTGTGTGTAGCGCCGTTTTTGAGTTTGACAGAAAACATGCATATGCAGTGAAAACGTAAGCCTCCGTCACGAAATAGTCTTCTTCCCACTTCCCACTTGAATAAGGAGTCCTTCTCCCATTCTCTTGTTCATCCTCCTGAGTTTCCTGTAGACCGGAACTGGTCTGTCTATGAAGCAAAGCTATCGATAGACATAACTCGTCTCTCATCTACAGGCTGGTTTCGAGCCTAAGTTTCCTGATTCATTGTATGCTTCACTCCAAGAGGGCGCGAAGCTTCACAGTTGTGTGACATTTTCAAACCTCGTCATATTCAACCCTCATATGCCAGCGTTCCCAAGTTCAACAATTCTCAGTTGAAGAAAAAATAAAAATCAAGTCGAATTGATCTGAACCCATACCCGTTTCCTAGGGTATGGGTTATTACAAGGTATAGATAGGGCTGGCACAGGGTGTATCTAAATAACCTCAGTCCCTTTTGACTAACAACATCCACTTCGGTGAAAATGGTGTTGTACAACTTGTCATGAAATTCCGGGCTGTTTTCTCGGGGTGCATATCTTGACAAAAAGCTTCCAAAACATACGGCTTTCACCTTCAACAAACCATCCAGGGGGTAATAGAAATTTATGGGATTTAATTGGGAACCAACCAGGTTTTCTCAGCCTATCACTGCGTTCAGGGACCCCGTCGACACAGCCTGCAAGACACGTGTCGATTTATGCAGACCCTGGGAAACATCGCCTATCGACGTCGGATCTGCAGAGTTTGCACGACATGGGTCGACGTCCTGCCGACGGTGTGTCTGCAAGTGTGTGCCAACCCCCATCTGCACAGGTTGTCAGACTCGGGTCAGCGCCGCCGTCCTCCTCTTCTTGGACCATAACCCGCTTCAGAGCTTCCTTACCGATGCTTCCTGGCGACGATTGTAAGTTACTGTAACGTAAAATGACGGCAAGGCCCGGAACGAGGCAAATTTGGGCAGTCGTTCGTGTCTTGGCGGCCATAACTTCGGTCAGGGTATGCCAGGAAAATGCTGTAGAGATTAATCAGATATTTTAGCCATTCCAGGGCCCTCAATTATTATTATTTGACCACTATCATTGTCCGGGACATGTGCATTTCGGGGTTATCCCTTGATGGTGGGAAAAAAGCTGTGTTTTGTTGTGTGGGCGCAATAACGAGATCGCCCTGTCAAACAGGCGGCTCTCAATCAACGCCTCGGACGAGTTATCGACGCCCCAGATATGCTCCGAGAGCGTCAATGGGATGTCCCTAAATATCGACAGAGGTCGGGATGTCATGCAGACATCCAGGTCTGCAGACATGTGTAGACCCGGGTCATGCATTACCTGTGCAGACGACCCCCCTGAACGCAGTGTATCTTCGACTATATTCGTATTCGTACAACACTTAGGAAATGACATGGAACGGTGCGATTAATACTCGGCGATCTGCAACACTTTACCTAGAAGGAATTTCAATCTCAATCGAACCGATACCATAGAAAGAAAAGTCAACCCACCGACGTTCGAATACGGAGTGGGCTTACGCTGGCCAAGGAGCATCACGTCGCCGGTGTCAAAGAACGAGTACCCGGCTGTGAGCTGTTTAGCGCTCAAATCACACAAAGCAGAGGAGCACTTACGGAATTCAATTTCCTCCTCTGCAGGCGCATCGGCGGATCCGTTGATCGCCCGTCCAGTTTTGGAGTCTCGCAAGATCCCACTGTGGTCAACGAATGGCGCCGGGCGCTCGTTCGCATCTCTATGCAGCTGGATGAGAATTCGCTGTACATCGTGAAGGTATCCCTTCAACGTATCCAGAAATCGCCGCGTCTGGAGATGCTTCGAGGATGCGCACCTAAAATGTGGCAATATCAGGGCCTTGTACATGTGAGAATTTAAGGTGAAAGCAACACATACACAGACAAACCATCCTCCTTGATGATATATCCAATGCCATATCCGTCCGCCGCCACAGGCCCGAACCCAAAAAGCCGCAGAGCTGGGTTCCCACAATTCGATGTCGACAGGATCGACGTGCTGATCAGCGTCCACCCCGGGTCCGTGAAGATGGCAGGCATCTTGTTCGGGCTCTCCGGCCACGGCGCCGGGTCATCTGGTGATGGGTTGAGATTTCCACCCAGCTGGCGCTGAAGGAGGCAGTAGAGTGCGTATAGATGTCTGACAGGAAACCGTGAATAAACAGTTTAATGATGTTGAATTAAATTGAACCTGTCCTGTCCTAGACCTTTGCTGCACTGTTTCGTTAGGGCAACATGGCGCTCACATGCCTTGCGAAGAGCGGCAATCTTATCGTTAGGGGAGGCGTCTGAATAAAACGTCTACAAATTATTGAGCATTGTATTTTACCGAGAAAGATAACTTCAATCAGATACCTTCGTAAATTCAACACTCTGTGGTTGAATTGACCGTATAGCTTCTGTACGCCCGTGCAAAAACGACTTGGTCATTGCAGGCTCGTAGACACACTCTATCCGGCCTGGAAAAGATATTTAAATCGTATCGGTTGACAATCAATGGGCCGTACCATAAAGTCCAAAATACGCCGCCTGGAAGGCCATTTGTACGAATGCGTCCGGACTGAACCCATGGCTTGTGATGAAGTTCTTTCCGTATCCTTTAAACTCGAGGGCCTGGCAGTCATTCTGGCAGATAAGATCGCTCAAACGCGTCTCCGCGAACCGGATGCCCACACGCAGCTCCGGCGACAGCTTCCACTCGAGCTTCTTGGGTGTAGTGTCGATCGGCGGTAAACCCAGCGGCGGTGAGCCGCCGTTCTTACCTCCGCGCACCTTGTATGCCCGCGCGTGCGGAGATAACGAAGTGTGGAACAGGGTCGGCGCAGAGGGGTTAATAGAGCGTGCTAGAAGCATTAAGCCCTCCGTAAATATGTCCGCCGCGAATCTGATGGGTCGTGAGTCAACCCTGCGAACCTCGCACAAAATTAGACAAACGAAAATTCACCTGAGCACGGTGTGTCCGTCAACGCCTGTGTGCTCAAAGTTGATCCCCGCCGCGCCGTCCGCGCACACAATGATCTGCAGCTTGTCGTACCAGCGGTTCGTGCACGTCCCAATCTGTACGCCACCGTCGAGCCCGTAGGTACCACATAGAAAATTAGAGCAGAGCTCTGCAAGATCCGCTGGCGCCGCATCATCCAGACACACGATGAACAGCGCGTTGTCCACGATCTCGAGGCAGGATGCGTTGTTCTGGTCCACTGAGAGCGTTGCGCGTAGCCGAGACCACTCCTTTCGATTCTCGGTTGATAGTACACCTATCGCCCCGCGCGCAACCTGCCTGCGTGAATTGGGCGGCAATATTGGATAATTGTGGACGAACCTCGGATCTATGCGTCTTATCGGCATCTGTGACGATTGCCTGGAGATTACGAATAACTTCCCGCTCGGTGAGTACGGGTCGGTTCTCGTCGTCGAGGACGTCGAACCAATCTACATTTCAGGGAGATTCGAACGCTCTCCAGATAATTCAACACACGACACGCACAAAATTGGCCCCGCCGGAGGACAACGACGTGGTGAGATTCGGGGCTGACATTCATCTTGCATCCTCTCTGAGACAAATTATTTAGTACCAAAAAAATCGCCAAGTACTCTGGGGTGCTACGGACCTCGGTGGGAATCCGGGCGGTGCCGAAGAGCCTAGTGTACTGATCCATGTCGAGCGGGATACCACGGACGTTATCTGGCTCGAGGATCTCGGCTCTTAGATCGTGAATGAACCCAAGCGAAGAGACAATGAGCGCCGCTGCCCGTGGAAGCTGCGCACCGCGGTCTGGCGTAGGGTCGTTCCTGTACAAAAATCGAGGATTTAAAAGTGCTAAAATCAAAAAACTTACTCGAGAACGAAGAACGGGTTCAGGGCCAAGACTACAGGGTCTGTGTGCGACAGGTAGGACTCATACCTGGACAACGAAATTAGCACAAGGCAGAAGCGCACCAAGTCCAGTAAAGCGACGCAGTGATGACTGAGATATTCGTGATTTTTGGCCGTTTGACCCTGCCTCGAGAAACTAGGTGCAGAACAAATAAATCCTTACCAAAATTCTTCGATATAACTGAAGCCAGAATCAATGCAACCCCTAAGCTCCGGTTCGTAACACACCTATCCTTATTCTCTGCCCACTTGATGAGAACCTCTTGGATACGGGGCCCATCTTTCTCCAGAAAATCTTTCACCGCGGCCGTCGTCAGTTGGTGTTCGTGCTCATTCTGCAATGCTTTAAGCGCCTCGAGATATCGTTGACAAGTATCCTCCAGCGGCGGAATGGGCAGCCTGGGCAGTTTATCTTGCCCTGCGAAGGTACGCTTCCCCTCGGGCACCTTTCCGGGGTCGAACTTGGACATGATTGCAAGAGGCAGGAATCCGCAGGATACCGAGCGATCCTTTATAGGGCAGCTTAAAGCGGTTAGCAGCGACGCGTGACTGTCAAAAATCGAGCAAAAGGGGATGTGGGGACCCGGCAAATAACGGGGCGCCGGATGGAATTAAAGAGGGGTTAAGTGACCCAAGGATGACCAGCGGTCAAAGCGGGGTATACGCAGGTATTGTATTGGACGAATAATGTACAAGGAAGTAATCCGATCCACAAGTCAGAATATGCGAGATCGATCGTCTATTATCGCGTCTATTTTGGAAAGCTCAGATGAGACCAGAATTGTTCATCCTTCGATCATCTTAATGGTAACTGCGTTGCATGAGGAGAAGGCATAGTGTGGGTGATTGGTGACCGGTGAGAAAACAAGGTCCGTGCGCCCGTTAGCGTTCAGGGAGGTGTTCGTGCACAAGGACCACGAGTCGGTCTTGCCGCCAAACGAGAGTAGAAGCTCGGCGGTGTCGGAGGCAGTCATCGTTTGCTGCGTCATGATGAGGAGCGGATTCGACCTGGGAAAGGGAAGACTCACAGCAGCACAGTATGCCTGGGCCCCTGGGAACGGCGGGCTCGAAGCGACAAACGACGGGGATTCGCCGTCCGCTGGGCCAATGGAGGTCATCGACTGGACTGGGTTCGAGGCAGACCGGGGGAGGAAGACCGAATTTTGAAGGGAGAAGGAGGGCCAGTCGGAGCAGCACGTCGCGCAAGCCTGCGGAACGTCTTCCAGTAGCTCAAGCGATGAGGTAGAGCAAAACCTACCGATAAAATCGTCCAGAAGGTATTGGGGACGAGTTCCACCAATACGCCCTCAGATTCACTTGGGATGGAGATCCCAACGGGGGATTGTTGTACACTGCAACCAGGGAGAAGTTGCCAATATCGTTCGTGCATGGCACCTGCTGCGGCGGCCCGTCAGGGGCGAAGGTATAAACCGCCACACGATTCGCATTCCCGCAGTACTCCGCGTGATTGGCGGAGCAAATGGCGCGACAGTCGTCGTCCGAGACGTGCTGCGCGATAGGGTTGGTGACATTGCCGCACCCTGCGATGGACGTGTTACAAGGAGCACGATAAAGTGTGGTCAATCACTTACAGCACTCATGCCCGTTCTCCAGTCCGGCATGTGTGTAGGCAGCAGCGGATTGGCACGCCGCCGTGCATGTTTCAGCCGTCACGCCAATGGGGACGTTGATGGGCACCGGGAGCGTGCGATTGGCGGTGCTATCACTGGACGACGGTAAGCACGGGCGCTGTCGCACAAAATCAAGCCAGCACATACGTAAGGCAGCCCTGATACGTCCACCCCGTCTGCGGGTTTGGGACAAGGGTGGGGCTGAGAGCACCGCTCGCGAAAATGGAGAGCCGTCCGGACGCGCCACAGATCTCTGCGGGATTTCCAGCACAAGCTTCGGAGCAGTCGGTCAGCGGGGCCTTGGCGCCAGGGATTTGGATTGTCGAGTCGCAGTCTACGGGGGGTCAGGACGGGCAGCGCCAAGGCCAAGAGACGTACAGCATTCCCTATATCCGACTCAGTACGTGGAGGGACATGGAAATAGATACGAGAACTCACTGTCCGAACTCCACTCCAGCAAAGATATAGCCGCCTGCATTACAGAACGCGATGCAGGTCTCGACGGTCAAGTTGGCGGCGACCATTGCGCTGGCGGCCAGGGTACGTGCAGTGGAGACATCCGTGAAACATCCCGCTAGGGACCAGTTCCCGGGAAGCGAGGTGGGATTGCTTTGGCGAGGAAGTATTTCATTCCGGGATAGAAAGGAAGGAGTGTGGGCCCCAACAGTCTCGTCGGGGATGAGCAATCAAGACCGACTCGATGGGATATGCTTGCTACTCACCAGAGGGAGGAGTGCGAGTAGGACGTTTGAAAAAGAAAGGACAGGCATGGCCAAGAAGCGAAAGTCTGAAGGAAAATGCCATCGACAGTAACATTTTTATGTACCCAGCAACCAGGGACCGCGAAGCCACTGACAGCCGTCTTGGTGGTTCAGGAACGATTTCAGCATCCTGGTATCGAGGCTTGACAGAATGATTAACGAAGGTCTAAAAATTGCTGTACAAACGCAGCCAGTTGTGGAAACTCGGTAGATTTCTGGTTGGCTTGACAGATTGCCCTCGCGAAGTCGAAGCGCGGTAGGCGTCTATGACGAAGGTGCAGCTATCTCTGCATGCGTGTCCCATAATTAACGGCGATTAGCAGCGAATAGAGCGACAACTAAGGATTATCAACTCGGTAGCTGAAGAAATGTAGAACAGAATCAGGCACGATATGTCAAAAGTCAAGACCTTACATACCGCCGACTTGACTCCTTTGGTACCCTTCGTTAGAGGAATCCGATAACATGACAAGCACAGCAAAATTCCCATTTTCGAGGCGTGGGTATCTGGGGGCGTAGACAAGTACGTATATTAAATTGGTTAAAGCGAAGAGCTGCCGCTCGTCACGGTCGTGACTTTATCTGGACGTGACACTGTGTGACGCGCTGTGACGTGCCAAGTTGAAGTTGACCACATTCCTCCAGGCTCCAGCGCGTCAAGTATGAAGCGGCGCTTTACGCCCTGCAGGTTTCATTCTATCTCGGATATGGGCTTCCGTGGGCGGGTGAATTATCTCCGCCCTGTCTCAATTTACTTCCGCTCTTCAGAATTGTCTCAAATATCCCTTGCATAAATAAAGCGGTATGGGCTCACCCTGAGTACGGAACGCATCCAATGCCCCCCTCGTACAACATCGGCGATCTGCCTTTGAACACATATGACCCTGAACCCTCGTCGACGAAAGAACGACATGATCTATTCGAGACCCTCTCCATCGCCTCATCCCGCTCTTCAGTGCGGTCTCCCATCACGTTCAGAGGCAAGCGCATCCTTCTCCTAGGCCTCAGTATATGTCTCTCTATTATTGTTCTCTCTGTTGGTCTGTTCCTCGATATTTTCGTCACGCACGAATACGTCCACCAGGGTTTGGAGATAATTACGACGGCTCCGCTGGGCTCAACGCTTGCGATCGCTCACGCGCTTGCGGTATTGTTACTCTTGACTGTACCGCTTGTCATCGGTCTTCATAGCTATCGTCTCGCCTGGTCGTGGCTTGAGGCATCCGTTGACAATGGACACAACCGGCCAACACCGTTCCAGTGAGTGATGCTTTTACTTTTCCTCGACAGGCTCATCCTCTGATATTATCGCACAGACTAGGAATCATAATGAAAATTACACACGGAGCCAACTTTTCGGCACTGTGGGAAGGCTTGAGATACATGTATAATATCTGCTCAATAAAGCGCACGTCCTACAAGCCGAGGATCTTGCGGCGCGCCGTGTTCATTTTGGCACTTGGACTTGGTTTCGCCCACAGCTTCGTGGTCCTGGACATTGCACTCAGTATCTCGTCGAAAACGATGTCTTTCTCTCAGCTTGGCGATTACAGCGGGACATGGCCTCTGCTCTCTCGCCAAATAAACTCCTCCATGTGTGCCACCACCAGCGACGCATTAGCACCGGGTGTCAACTTGTGTGATCTACAAGTTCCTGGGTATGTCTTTCCACTTCCGATTTGTTCTTTTCTCACCTTCCACCTAGGGTTAACCCGTTCTCCGCCTCATTACCAGAGGCTCTGCGAACTCTCACCAACAATTCTGTCACGAACGCAGTCGTCTTCGGCGACGACGGTACGGCCTTGATCGTTCCCGCGTCCATTCCGGAGGATGTCGCGTACTATGGTACCTCCTTCGGTGTGATCAGCGAGTGCCAGAGCGTAACTAATCAGTGTATTGGCTCTGGCCCTTCATACGGGCCCGCGGACCACCTGACTCTCAACTGTCCCTCCTCCGTGTCATTCAACGCGGCACTCAACACGACTATTCAAACTTATCCCTTTGGTGTATTGGATAGCGCCGGAAATGAAAACATGACGCCGTACCTGGTTGACACCAAGTGCGAACCACCTTTAATTTCTCACTAAACTCGCTGACTCACAGATTTCAACAGCCCTTTCCGTTTCGGTGGCGTCGCTTTGTCGCAGGCTTACACTTCCTCTGCCGATACGTGTAATTATTATTATTTGTTCCTTCATCTGAAGTGTCTAATCACCATTTAGTTGTGGGCAGCACCGGGTTCTTCAGCCATGGCGCGTGGTCGTACAACGTTCTTACTTGCTCCGTCACTGTTCGAAACGTAGGCTACACATACTTCAACGGCACTTTCACCATCGACCCCTCGAGCACCATGGCCGCCTCCGATCTCGATATCACGCGTAGGGTCGCCGCCATGACCTCTGCGGCATACCTCGCCGAGCGCATTCCCGCCGCAATCGATGGTGCCGGTCTTTCGGGCGGGGACTACGCTTCCGCGTTCGCACGCGAACTTTCCCGCGAGCTCATCGCGTTCACCGCGAACATCTACGCCCCGGCCGCACCTCTAGACCTGCAGACCGCCGTCCCGGTCCTCGGCTCGCGGCTCCCCTTACCGCTCCTGGTTCTCATGCTAATTTGGATCCTCGCATACTGGTACGCACGCTTCGCGGCATCTTCTAATCGAAATGAGCTGACGGCGTTGCAGCGGCCTTGTGCTGTTCCTGACTGTCTCCGCCGTGCTGGCCAGCACCGCGTCGCCGTACACGCTCCTCGCGCGCAAACGACTCACGGAGCCGCTCACCGCCGTGCACACTGCATACGGGCGCGCGGAGCCGCACTGTACGTGGGAGCAGTCGAACGAGCGGCTCTTCAGCGTGGAGACGGGCCTGGACCGCCTCAGCGTCGGGCCGACGACCTCTAATGCTGGTGGGCTAGCTTTCGGGGTCTCTAGAGCTGTTTTTGTGCCTTCTTCCTAAGTTGGCGATTCTTTTATCTCCCATCTCTTCTGTTTGTTCGACTGCTGTATTTGACGCTTCGCGCCCTTCGTGCCCCCTCAAGTTGGATGTATTTTTACGATATGAAGACCATCTTTTTCGTGTATCTCATGTGTAGTTCATGCTATAAATTCCCTTCGTATCTAGATTCTCTGTTTTTTTTTTTTCCTTTCTGTACTGGGATAGTTTACTTTCAACTGCCACTGCCACTGATGCGCCGATGCGCCTAGCTCAAAATGGCTGTCACATTCCAGGTAATTGTGACGTCACGCGTCTCCTTTCTCCACCGGCGCACATATAGCTTCAGATTGTCTTCAGAGAGAAAACGTAAGGCTTTGGTGATAGCAGGCGGACGTGAGTGGTGAGTGGCCTGTGTACCACTACTTATACGTCCGTATTCACTCGAAATGATCAGCCTGAGGAGACTTTTGAATATGTCAGACCACCTGCTTCCGGACGAGATCATCTCCGAAATCCTTTCACCTGCATTGAAGGTCTCCGACGAAGTGTTCTCCGACACCAGCGATATATCTCCGTTTGCAAACTACTCAGCGTCCACCTCCGCCTACCTCCTCGTTTGCAAATCATGGCTTCGCGTCGCGACTCCTCTTCTTTACAATGTTGTTATACTCCGTTCGAAAGCCCAAGCGAAGGCCCTCGGTCTCGCGCTCTCAAAAAACAAGCAGTTGGGGCAGTTTATCAAGAAGTTGCGGGTTGAAGGCGGATATGGGCCCCCTATGCTCATCATCCTGCAATGCTCGCCAAACATCACCGACATCTTCGTTTCTTTTGAAGTTTACTCTTCGGATAGCACCAATGCGTTATGCAAAGGCCTTACTCTGATTAATCCCACCCGACTCATCTTGCTGGACTCCAAGTACAGGCGTTCGGAGAACAAAATGGTCTCGCAGCTGGTAGACACTGTAGCAGAATCCATGTCCAAGTGGGACCGCCTGGTGCGTTCGCCTTCATTCATCGAACGTCAAATGTTCATTTTTTTATCATTGGTTAGTGCATTTTCGATTGCCCATATACTAGTGAATCGGATAGGGCCGACAAGTTTATTCAGTCTCTACTGAAATCCAAACGGTTGCGCACACTTGCAATCCCTAGCGTCGGCAGTCTGTCCTGGGCTTATTCGACTTTCAAGCAATGCCCATTGCAAGTCATCCATATTAAAAGACCGGTAACGGAGTGGGAGCGGGGTTACCTACTCGACATGGATCCCGTTCTCAAGGGTCTTTTGAAATTCAGCGAAAGCCGGTACGTTTCTGCCCCAACCGTTGGTTTCTAATTTAAATTTCTTTATCCAGGACTTTGAGTGAACCCAAAGCGCAGGATCATTTGCTAGGTCTTCCGCATATCGCACCATCTCTCAACCCGTCCTTCGCGCCTATGGCTGGAACACCGAAGGAGGAACATGACACGGTCTGGATGCGCATCCTATATTTCGCAATGTCTGTGCCGGAGCTGGCAGATAATCCTGCCCCAAGAAGTGCCCCAAGAAGATTGCCAATACTACTAGTCTCCAAAACATTCAACGCACGTTCATTTAAACCATTTTCACTGAAAAAATTGATGTGATTCCACAGAGACTTGGACTGCCTTACTATTATTCGCATGTGCGGCTCAGGTACTCGGCCATTTCCAAATTGGCCTCTGTTCTTTCGAAAAACCCTTCGATTGGGCCCCGTATTCGCACTCTGAGTGTCGATATGCGTCTCAACAATAAGTCACAAGCAGAGACTGTTTATTCGGAACGCAATTCGATCCTCACAGTCCTTTCACAAATAAGTGGGCTCGTGCGAATGGATGAATACAGGAGCTCGATCTACAATCCGTATTCCCTCCAAATAGAACCACTTTCTTGGGAGGCTTTTGAAGCGCTAGCTAAATCCTCGGGTTCCCGCCTACGCCAATTCTCAGTCCGAATCGAAGCATGCCAGCGGTCCTCGGTAACCGTATTCAACGACTTGACCGCACTGCGAACTTTGGAATGGACATGCCAAGCCGTGTTCATCGACTTGACGAACACATCTGCTGACGGGTTTCCCAGCTTGGAAGAGCTACGCATCTCTTTGACAAGTGAATCTTTTTTAAATGCCTTATCGCTGATGACGTATGCATTTTGTATGCTGCTCCGTTGCCTTCTAACTCTTTCCATAGATTGAAATCCCTCCAACGTGTCATGCTATCCAGCAATGTCCTTTATCCCGAAGCATTTCTCAAAGCTCATGGTTGCAAATTGACCGAACTCCGTCTGCCGTACAAAACACTTCGAACCTTGGAGGCCCAGATATTTGACGTTTGTCCGAACCTTAACTCCATCTCAGTCTTGATGCGCTTGACCACCGTGTGTCCCAACACCTTGCGCCGAATTGTCTCAAATGCTCATTGGCACTAGGATGATTATCCACGTGCCGATTACTTCCACGCACCGCAAGCGGTCCCTTCACTGGTGAAGATCATCCTGAATTTGCCATTTTGGAACAGGCAGGTTGAAACCTGCGATCGTGAATATCAGCTGAACTTTGGGCCCCAGACGTAAGAATCAGAACGCAGCTTGGGAACAATTCTTTGTCGACTTCGAGTCCCAAAGCTTCCCAAACTTGCGCGAGGTCGAGGTCGAGTGCTGCGAGTGGCCGACAACCGAGTGCGTACTGTTTAATTAGTGCCGAGGATCCGTCGCGCTCATGGTTACGGATAGGCGGGACATAGCGAAGAGCTGTTGGGTGCGGTGGGCCGAAATTATGCTCAAACGGAACATCAACTTGACCGACGCGACGGGGAAGAACTGGCGGCCGAGGTTGAAAATCAAGTAGTTAACTATCGGGATTGCACAAACTCCCTTGTCGCTTCGGTTCGCGCCTCGTTTCTCAGGGAAATTCCCTTTAATTTTCAAGCCCTTGCTCCAATCATAATTTGCCACTTTCACAATATCTACACTAGAAACCGATTTTTTCCGGTCATTCTGTTGCGATTTCCGGCAAGGAGATTTTCACTGGATAATTACTTACACGTCTTTCCAGATACAACATAGTTATGCAATTGATGTGCGACTTAGAACGAATATTTGAACCATGACTCCCATTGTTTAGAATCTTTCGGCCACTAGATCTTGTTGTTACACCTTGTCTGCGAAACCGGTGAATGGAACCATCAAGTGGCAAACTCGACCATCGAATTACACAGCCACCAACACTCGCTTCTTTTCCGGTCGTGCCACCTGTGCTGCCCGCGGGCCGCAGATCGTTTAGGCTCAGGCAAGTTCTTTTGCAAACCTTTTTTTTTTGTCCCAATTATATCCCCAGAGCAGATTCTGTTCCCCCAGTCGCACGCCGTTTAAATTTAATATCAATTTCAGGCAGTAATTGTGGCGGAAGAGACTGCTACGAGTGCATCCTAGGTTCCTAGGGTTGGCATGGTTCTCCGATCTGCGTATTATTTCGCCCGCTGGAGAAAGAAATGTCCTCCATCGTCAACACTGGCTATTCCGCGTGCCTGGACGGCCAGAATCGTACTCGGTGTCTCTGCGTCTTTATACCTAGCCACCCTCAATAACCTGCACGGGGACTCGGACGATGAATCCGGTCCCCCACCGGAGAACGCAGCAGATCCACCCCCATTGGGTGCAGGATTCACCGTCGACAAGTCACAATGGCACCTCCCGATACGATACTTGGGTGAGGCGCCACCCGACGGTGTTGCGCGCTGTTATTGGTTTTCCCGCTTCGGTAAGTTACCTATACCAAATGTTACCGACTGCCGACCACCTGTTAATAGACACGCGCGTTCGCATAATGAGCCGCGGATCTCGACTTTTAATAAGCCTTGTTGAAGGAGACTTCGTGACACGCGCAAATATTGCTGACGTCGTCCAAGAAAATTTATGGTTCAATCTGGAGGCCCTCTTCAGGTGGTATCAGATAGATCACAGCAACCCTCAGCCGGTTGAGTTCATGCACGAGCCCCACCCGCCTCCAGAAGCTATTCATTCCGTAATAAAAACCGCCATTAATTTCACCGACGAATACATCCTGAATCATTTTCTCGGACGTGTCTTCAGCTCTCTATCCAAGAAAAATGCACCGGATGCCATCAGAGCCACCTCTTCTAGCTGTCTCGTCTCTGCGTTGTATGAAGACGACGTTCGGCTTCTTCATGTGGCCAGTTTGGGTAACCTACGTGGCCTATTGGGCCGGCCTCGAGAAGCAGACGACGGTTCAGTCAAATACGACGTCCATGTCCTTTCCGTCGACCACACGCCCGATAATCCCGCAGAGAAATCTCGCATAGAGAATCTTCACGAGGGAGAAACCGTCATCGAGAACGGCGAGCTGTTCGGTAGACCCTACACCCGTGCTATCGGCGACGGGAAATTAAAGTGGAGTACCGACGTACAAACTCGCCTACACAACGATTACCTTGGCGCCGCCCCCGATCCCAAAGTGAAGACCCCGCCGTACATCTCGGCCGAGCCGGACGTCACCACGATCAAGATCCAGCCGGGCGATTTCCTCGTATTGTCGTCCCAATGGCTCGCAGAGTGCCTGACAGACGAGGAAGTCGTAGGGCTCGTAGGCGTCTGGCTCAACAAGAACCAGGATACTAACCTGTACCTGCCGCTCGACAAAGCGCCGCCGGACCCGACACCCGGGATAACCATCATGCCCGACGAACTTCCCGTGGACCTCAAAGAGGATAAGACGGTAATGTACCGGCGGTGGAACGTACCAAAACGTTTCGTCAATGTTGAAATCAACCCTACCACGCACTTGGCAAATAATGCTATGGGCGGAGCCGATTCAGAGCTGAGGCAAGCACTTTTAGAGCTGGCTCCTTTCGAGTCAGAGGGGAATACGTCAGTCTTTCGTCTCAACTATTTTGTGCCTCACTGAGGACCTTTGCAGCAAGTCCTTAGGGATTGTCGTAGTGTTTTTCCAGTAGTTTTGGCATAAAATATATGGCAGACTATAGACATGCGGCTCCCGACATTATTATTTTGGCACAGGTATTTAATATTACCATTGATGAGTTACCTCCTCGACTTCAACCTCGGACGCTACTTTTTACTGCTCTTATCTGCGAGGTTGATATTGTACTTCAACAGCATCTCTGCCCACGGGACCCAGTAGCTCTTGATTATCTCCCGTCTACGAGGACAATGAGCCCAACAAGGTAAGTAGCTTTCGCAGCCCAAACTTCGAGTATACCGATGGGCGCAACGGCCCTCTGATCTGAATGACCGGCAGAGGGATAAACCCAGGAAATGTTCTGAAACGAGGAATTCTGCGGAATGATGACTTTACAGAGATTCCGCAAGCGCGTCCATAATATCGAGGACCCGATCCGAATGGTCCCAAGTCGTGTATGGGACATCGAAGACAGTCTGAAAAATCATTTGAACATGATGATACCCAGCGAAGATAATGTACGAGACGATCCTGCTTCGGGATGGCTTTGAACAGAGCTTCCTCCAGGTTTAGAACCATTTTATTCGTCAGTCGCTTTCTTTCCAAGTCGCGCAGTATGACACGTGTTGGATTGATGAGAGGAAGGCCTTTGCAAAGCCCATTTATGTTATCTGAGGCCCAGATCTCAAACGTCACGAAGAGGTCGGGGATATTTGGGGAGTATTTTAGAATTATATGCATGGGTGCGGCATAACCACCTTCAACCCGTAACTGCTTGGTGAAGCCTCCAAGATCCCTGTTACCACCGACTGCTTTACTGAGAGCTTTCGTCTGGGCGCTGTCGAGCGGAGGACAACGACATTCTACAAGAGTGGTGTCGCGACGAAGCCATGCCTTGCAGACGAGAAGATAAGCCGACTCGGAGGTGGATTCAGAGTATGTTGCAAACGGGGAGGCGCTGGAAGTCGGAGAACTCGTCATCGGAGATTCTCAATACGGGCCCAAGGATTTCGGAGATGATCTCGTTCGGGAGGGAGCAGTGGTCTGACATTCGGAAACCTGTGGGAAAATCGATCGGATATTGATACAGAAATGCAGAGGAAGCGACTCACGGTTTGTGCTAATCGTCCGGCTACGACAATAGAAGCGCGACTGAGGACGAGTTGCAAGAAGTCTTCAGGAAGAAGTAAAAGAAGGAGACGCGTAATGTCACACTCACGGCTTAACTCCAAAGCGAATTAAAGCAAGAGTGAAGAGTCTGGCTTGTCATAGAATTAAAAATGATTTATTGCATCTCATCAAGCATATCTTTTCAGGCAGGCTTTTGTTGTTCAGTTGAATTCAACTGCAACTTTCGTTCAACATGATTGGTAATGTTCAAGTTGGAATCTTTCTGTTTTGAACGCGAAAAAAAAAACATTCTTGACGTATCCACATTACTACATATCTCACATCTTAAATGGGAACCAGCGTCCGTAAGGTCCACGGCGAGAGACCTCAATATCATCATCCAGCGGTTCATCCTCGTCATCATCTCTGTCCCCAGAATCCGTTGGCGACCCATCATCTGTCGAAGAAGAATTTCCGGAACCACCGCCGTTGCTCAGAGTGCCGTTCGAGC
Organism: Mycena leptocephala; assembly: GCA_029378395.1. Taxonomy (NCBI): domain Eukaryota; kingdom Fungi; phylum Basidiomycota; class Agaricomycetes; order Agaricales; family Mycenaceae; genus Mycena; species Mycena leptocephala. Next base: position 5,029 of record JARJLF010001259.1, on the reverse strand, counting down.
TGGATGGGCCGTCAGTTGGCACAGGATCGCTGTCTGTAGACGTAGGATCCCCGATGGGCGGCGTTTCCGGGTCGTCAGTTGGCGTAGGTTGTACGGAATCGCTGTCTGTAGACGTAGGATCCCCGATGGGCGGCGTTTCCGGATCGTCAGTTGGCGTAGGTTGTACGGAATCGCTGTCTGTAGACGTAGGATCCCCGATGGGCGGCGCTTCCGGGTCGTCAGTTGGCGTAGGTTGTACGGGATCGCTGTCTGTAAGCGTAGGATCCCCGATGGGCGGCGCTTCCGGGTCGTCAGTTGGCGTAGGTTGTACGGGATCGCTGTCTGTAGACGAAGGATCCCCGATGGGCGGCGTTTCCGGGTCGTCAGTTGGCGTAGGTTGCACGGGATCGCTGTCTGTAGCCGTAGGATCCCCTATGGGCGGCGTTTCCGGGTCGTCAGTTGGCGTTGGTTGTACGGGATCGCTGTCTGTAGACGTAGGATCCCCGACGGGCGGCGTTTCCGGGTCGTCAGTTGGCGTAGGCAACTCGGGGTCGCCTTCTGTAGGTTGTACGGGGTCGTTGTCGGTAGACGTAGGATCCTCAGCTGACACAGTGAGGGACGAGCTGGCTCCAGACTGCGCCGCCGAGCTGTGGAGAGACACAGAAGGGGCAGAGTGGATTGCGGTCAGAGAGGCGGAGACGCTAGACGACGGGGAAGCCTGCAGGCTCGATTAGCTCAAGAAAAAACCAGGAATGGTAGTCAACACGTACCAAGTGTGAGCCGGAAGACGCGGATGCGCTGCGGTGCGCGGAGGCTCCCGAAACCGAAGAAGTCGAGTGTGGGCCACCGCTGTGCGACCCAATGCTCCTCAACGAAGCCTGCCGGCATGATCAGTTGAAGAAAAATCGGGTTGGAATTTTTTTCAATACGTACCGAGTGTGATACGGTAGATGCGCCGGACTGCGTGGATGCCTGTATCCGATGATGAGCTGCGATTTATCCCACCACATTAAACATACCGATGCATTTGATCTCGTAGAAGCGTGAGCGGAAGCCGACGCCGAGTTGCTCTTTGAGGCACTTGGTGACACCGACACCTGAGTGAAAAAGGTCTAAGCAAGCGTTCAGAGAACAAATATTTCGACGAACGTGTGTTGAGGACGCGGAGGGGCCTTTGACACTGGATGTAGCGCTGGGTGTGACAATGCCAGGTTTCGACGCGGACTGGTGGAGCACCGTAGGGAAATCCTGTTCCGAAATAACGAGAATATAACTCACAGAGGTTGGGATAGCAGAGACTTTGGGCACGCTGCTGGTCCTGCTTGGGGCCTGCGGAATTCAAATTTTCGTCAGCTTTTGTTATATTAACATGAGATGACGCACGGTCGAGGCGACTTTCGGCGCGCTGCTGGTCTTGCCCGGGGTCTTCGGGATTGGGCAACGGTTAGTCAATGAGAGCCATACATCGTTGAATTTACACACCGAGATGGTGGTGGAGGCCTTCGTTGTCGAAATTACCCCGGCCTTCGTTGACGTTGTCACCGGCTTTGAAGAAGGTAACACCCCTTTTGCCGATGTAGTGGTGGGCTTCGGGTTGGTGGCTGTTGCCTTCGAAATCGTCGGCGCAGGCTTCGTTGTAGTTGGTATAACCTTCTTGGTGGTCGGTGTAGGCGCTGGTGGTGGTTTCGCAAGGGTCGGGGTCGTCTTTGCAGGCGTCGGCGGTGGTTGTTTCGACGGTGGTTGTTTCGCCGGTGGCGTCGTCGGTTTCTTCGTCGACGGCTTCAAAGCTTTGACTCCGCGAGGCATATGTATGTTGCGCAGCGCATTACCCCTGGCGTCCGCGTCAAGGACGGGGACAGCAGAAGCGAGCAGGGAAAGCGCGAGGGTAACGTGTACAAGTAGAGGGATGTGCATAATGGGTCAGAAAATGATATGAATGAGGCAAGATGGGGTGTCGGGCCAGCCGACAGAGAGCACCAGGCGTGGGGAATGTGTAGTGCTTGCATGCCCTTTTAACAGAGCGCATGAACGCCGCGCCGTGTCTGAGGCTCGCGGATCAGGGTATCAAAGGCAACAAGTATCGAGGTCCACCACGGGAACGGCAAACGGAACGAGTTGCTGGCAACTAGACACGGGCTGCGACTGGTAGAAGGAGCCTCGATCACGGTATTTAACTGACTGAAATTTGTTCAGTTTCGAAGGGCGGATGATGATAGGTAGCTTCTATGAGGTCCATCCGGTCAGTTTACCGCAGACTGAATAATTGTCTAACAGATTTCCTCAGAGCCGATGTGGAACAACAGACAGTGCCAGTGCTCGAACGAGAACCAGAATTCTTAACACATAATCATTGTGGGAGTCTTCCTTTAGGAACAGTACGCTAGCTGAAAAGTTGGGCAAGTCAAGCCAAGCTGGACAAGAAAAAATCCGGGAGGAGCTGAAGTCGGAAAGGTGAGTTGGACCTTGGAACTTGAAGTGAGCAAGGAGAGCTGATGATTATGGCATTATTCGATGATCATTCGGTGATCGCCGAAAGATTGCAACTTGAACTTACAACTTGAACTTAATAGTACTAGTACGGTACTTGATGCATCCTCCTCGTCCACTTTCTTACTCTTCCCTCAATTCGTCTTTCTCCGAGAATATTACCCCTGACCTGACCCTGGACAATAGTACTTAATCGGAGCTAGGATCAAATGCCAAAAGACAGCGAGGACGAGACCGCTGTCACGGTCCTTTCTCGGGCACACTACTAGTACAAGAGTTGCTCACGGATGAAACCTGCGCACTGGCACATCGCACTGGTACAAAGACACCGAAGTAAATATCTGACCGTATATATCTATACACTGACATTTTACTTGTCACTTGAATTGGCTTGACTCTTGAATGCACTTTTCCTCTTGAATCCAACTTTGGCTTCAAAATGGATAAAACTGAGTCCACGCCTCGTATGAAAGAGTTTTTCTTTCAACTTGTGGTCTTGATTGGCTAATTGAAGCCGGATCAAGCCGGATCAAGTACGATCAGTTTGGCTGATGCCGTACCGCTGACAGCTTCCCAAATGAAAAATTACACCGATATAAAGGTTCATACGACTGCGCAAATGCTCAATGCAACTCTTCCTGACCACTGGCACTCCATCCAACGCCGTCTATACCGACGCGTCCGGTGCTCCGCAATACAAAGTAAATACACCGTTCAAAGTCCATAACCGCACAACGTCCATCAGCCGCGTCGTGGAACACGAGATTCCGCGCCGCCACTCGGGCTCGTCATCCGGCGGAAATGAGTCTCCGCTCGAAGAAGGCGTGCGGCGCTTCGCCAACCTTGCAACTATTGACTGGCGGGTATTCGATTCGAGTGTGATTCACTTCCGTGGACAAGAGCTTGCGGTCCGCGATTTTTTTCGCAAGGAAGGATGGGGATGGTATGGACGGTTAGTTTATCTTTATGTTCACATGAATCCGCTCTGACAAGGTTCGAAGACATCGTGTGTTCACAGCCCTGGATGGGAGGGAATTTAAATGGATCCTCGGAGCATATACGCCACAGGCAAGTGCCAGTACCCTATTTACAGGATTCCAACTCAACTGTTGCAGCTGAAATTAAATGACGCTGCCGAGACACCGGTTGCGTTCTATCGTCCCAAGAAGCTAGGCGTGTTCTCCAAGCCTCGGAAGGCTTCGATCGAGGTCTTTCCCCCATTCGAGGACATGTTAGACGAGATAATGGTTGGCCCCTCAGTTTCGAGCTTACTTACTGTCCCGCTAACTCAATTACCTGAAAGGTAACGTTCGTGTATATCGAGCGTTTGCGGAAGAACAAAGAGCGCGCTGCACGGTCGCCTACCCTGCTGAACAAGTAATTCTCATGTATCCATTTCAACTTGTTTTTTGGTTTCATATTTTGACCGCTGATGCGACCATTCTGGTGTCAACTTGAGTGCTCGGAAACGGTGGGGTGGTTCAACGGCTGACGCTTACCCGTGAAGAAATAGTCGTTTACCTGTTTGAACAAGAAAATGACGGCAAGATAAGGGTGCAAAAAAGGGAGATACGAGCAAGATATGAAACCATCCGTAAGTTCGGCCGAGTTGATGGCCGCTTCTAAAAGATGCTACGCGGTTTGAATCGTCTACGTTCATCCTGTCTATTCATCTGTATAGGAGTCCGGGATCTACGCCAGCTGTTTCCCGTCGTGATTGTGAGTCGCCGGCTGTACCAAGCGCGGTTCGCGAGCATCCTCAGGTGGATGCAGAGTCCGTCCGTCGATTTTGTCACGCCACGACCTCCCCCAGAGCACAGTACAGTGAACACTGACTGTCGATAGAACCAAGAAAACCGCGGTGATGGTAGAGAACCAGCCGACCCCGATTTTCTCCACGGCTGGGAGCACAATTGCAGACACGGCAGCCGCAAAAAAGTACCGAATCATGTAGTTGCCCGCTGGCGGTTCGTCAAGCTTTGAATGTGTAATACTGACAGAACCAGATACGCACCGACTGCTTCCGCTGATCGACTTTGCATGACATCTGCAGAGTTTTATGAACTGGAATTCACATGTGTGGGGAGACTGAACTGACCGACGAAATAGGTGTTCAAGCTAGGAAAGCAAAAAAGTTGAGCTACGCCTTGGAGGAACCTGAGATAAGATCTCAATATCCAACGTGTAAAGGTGATAACCGCAACATTCACATCACGATTACGGGTAAAGCGATACCGCCCACCCGCTTCTCTATACTCCAGCCGTAGATGAGCAAGCACCCAGGAATGATCGCCCCCATGAACAGAATACAGCTGCGAAGGCGATCCTCGGGAACACGCACACCACGGATTTCAATCCATTTTTTTGACGGTGTGGTCGGCCCATTTCCCACCGAAAAATCCGCCTGTCGGTAATTAATTTGGCTGTCTCGCCTGGAAGAAGTCCCCGTTACCTGCAATATTACCAAGGCCGGGAGGAAGATAGAACAGCCCAGATTGCATGGGCGTCGTGAGCGCGAAACGGGGATTGATGATGTAGCGGATGGGTGTCAAGAGCGAGTACG
>JARJLF010001258.1:0-88495 GCA_029378395.1 Mycena leptocephala | reverse complement strand
TGCTCCTGCCTGCACAATTGCAAGAGGAAAGTAGCATAATTCCTTTGAAATGTCACTTCCAATGAAGTGGCAAGAAATGAACGTCAACTCACCTTCACAATCTCAGCTGCAATGTTTGAGTGGTTAATGAAATATCCTGAACAGCACTTTTGAGCAACAATTCTACGGCATCTGTCTCCTCCATATCAGATACAGCAGAGTTTGCTCCAGCATAGACACAGAGCCCAGGGTTACGGCTTGTGATGATGATGTTCCCATGATTGCACTGGGGTATAAACCTGTTCAGGTCAATCTGGGATCATCGGCATTGTCATAGAACAGCAGCCAGTCTTCTCGTTGGTTAGCAAGCCACTTCAATGCATCCCGAGAAGAGCTGCCAATATTTTTCAAGGTTGCTATGCTCTTCAACCCTGTATCAATTGTTGCTGTTGTGCTGGCATCTAGGAAAAACTTGTCTCTGAAGCTAGACCCATGATGATCAATATGGGTATTTACTTGCCAAATTTCCAACTCACAGTGATGAGTCATTGATAAACTTCAGCCCAATTTGTGTTTTTCCTGCACCACCTAGTCCATGCAGAAGATAGATATGTTGCTTGCCAATGTCCTGGTTGAAAAATTCATGCATCTTGTCAAGGATTGCCTGTCTGCCATGGAAAATTCTCGAAGGTGGTGGCAATTGTTAGTCTGTTGAGCAGCTTGACATGTAGAAATATCTGCATGCAAAGCCCATGTAAATAGAGCAACACTGAAATGAGAATCTTACTGGGCGGCATCACAGTTGTATGAATATAATTTAAATTTCCACCAATGAATGTTCCGCCATTAAATACCCTCTGCTCCTGGATTGGTCATCCCAAGGTTGCGGAACGGTCCTAGCAACAGAACTGATGACCAGTGGTGTAGTTTCACTAAATGGCCCTGTCACAAGCCCCAAGTTAGACACATCCAGCATGGTTGGAAGATGAAAAGATGGTGTGAATTGAGGTCCTGTTTCCTCCGAAAATATCTGGGTGGAAAAGAGTGGATTTGGAACAAGCCCAGTCGACGCCAACCCAAATTGGTTATCAGAGGATGAAATCTGGCTGAAATCCCCTGCAACAGGTGCGAAACTGGGCAAGGGATGTTCAGAACTCATAGAATTCATTGAATCATGAAATAGTTCGTGATGTAGCTGTGGAAACTTGTGAATTGTGTATGGCACTGAATGACCCCAAGAAATGTTGAGAATTGAATTCATGTTCCTGTGGTGGAAATGTAGATGGTCCAGAGTTCGAGAAAGACGGACTAGGTGAAACCAAGGTAGCCCGAGGGTCTGTATTGGCAACATGGAGGGATGAGCTCTGTGTCCGATTCAGAATCTGCGGGCGCTGCAAAACATCTTTTCGACTTCATCAGATCCTGTTGATTACGTTGGGCAGGCGACATACCATATGGTTGCATCCTCGCAGCCCCAAATCCTCGGTCATTCCTTTCCACCCCTGATAACTCGCGACTCGGGCCTTCTGTCACAAATTCTAGTGCACCGATATTCTGCCCTTGCATATCCTGCGGAGGATGGATAATATTCATGTCCCCTGCATTGTCGATGAAGGTCCCGCCATTGATTTGGAACCTAGAGGCGGAGGTGAAGAGGGGCATGGAGGAAGCAGAAGAGAGTGGGTGACATGTCACTCGCCTACAGGCTGTTGTAAGGCAGTGCTCTACTGCTGCCGAGCTCCGCTCTAAATACGGCGCTTATTTTACATCGCGCGCTTATTTGACCGGATCCTTCAAAGTTTTAAATTCTTTCATTTAGAATCGTATATCATCTGGGCAGCACACAACTTCGAAACATTGGCCAGAACCAAAATTTTACACCGAGTGCTTATTTTTGTTGGCCTGAGATAGCTGTGTCGTGTGGCATGTTGCACTGGTTTGCATGATGGATATCGATAGACAGGTCACATAGTTCAACAGCTGTCAAGCAACTGTCAAGCCCAATTAAATCTTCAGCAGGAGCGCACTGCATGGCTGTAGGACAACTAACGTGTTGCCCTGCGGCACAGCCAGAAAGATTTTCGAGTGGAGAAAGAACCAGCAACTATATTTCCTCAGTCTTGCCCCGCAACTCGCTGAATCTCTTGGCTTCTTTACAACCCTCTAATTTTGTGTTTTCTGAGAAGCGTAGTATGGGAAAGAATTAAATAATCACAGGTAGGTCTGCTGCCGCGGCAGAGCCCACTATCGCAGGTCAGTAGGGTTAATTTTTGTAGTAGTGTTTCCATTTGATTTCCCTATTCATTCTGATGCCTCGCATTCCAAAGTTACGCAAACCGTCTAAGTAGTACCTCTGGGCACCCCTGGCACCTCTTTCTATGCCGCATACTGAGCTCAGGCCAGTATCTTTTAGTCCATTCTGATTTTAGCGCAATTATTACCTCAGATTCAGAGGAGTCAAGTCAGCGCCTCACGTTGAGCCACGGATAACAACACAGGATCAAAGGAACATCGGGACCCCCAGAAACAACTTCGCACCGTAAAAGGACGGTGAAGGACCCGTTACACGCAGTATCCAGTCTAAATACCAGTAGCCCTTAGGGCTTGAACCTGTACGTCGAACGGCACGGCCGTCGAAAAAGACGGCCGTTTCTGGGTACGGACGGGTCGACCCGTCCCGTCTCCGGGGTTCTGAAATCGAGAAACGTACGGGTCCCTGCCGTCCCGGCCGTACCCGGCCTTTCAGACGGGTCTTGATGCACCCTCAAATCATGCCGTAGACCTTGCGTAGACCAGTGCGACTACAAGAGATCAGGTATCTTGCCGGCTCCAATTTGCAAATGCCCCGGGTAAATGGCCCGAGGGAGGGTTTGAGGTCATTTAGATTTCATGGAAAAGCCAGGGATACATAGTGTGGCCGCGGGAGAGCGCGGGAGGCGCGGGACAAGGCCATATATACTCATTGCCGAGAGCATCTATCGAGCGGCAAAGATTCGGCATCTATGGCACCATGTGATGTGCCCACCGGAACACATTCTTTCTGTGCTGAAGGAAGACCCATCGAAGCCGTCGAACGGCTGGGTACGGGTCCCCGTCGACGGGCCAACCCATCCGTACCCGTCCCGGCACAGGTAGGCTCCAAGACCCAAAACGTACGGGTCCAAAACCGTCCGTCCGGCCGTCGACCCGTCGAAAACGGGGACGGATTCAAGTCGTAGTAGCTCTGAGTCAGAGCTGAGAGAATTCACCGTCCCAGCTAAGCTTTGAGGTAAACCGGGGGCGACGTAGACGTAGAAGGATGAGGATAAAACTGTGCGCTGTCTAGGGGTAGGACTTGAACCCGTCCCCGTTTTCGACGGGTCGACGGCCGGGACGGACGGTTTTGGACCCGCACGTTTCGGGTCTTGGAGCCTACCTGTGCCGGGACGGGTACGGACGGGTTGGCATGTCGACGGGGACCCGTACCCGGCCGTTCGATGGCTTCGACAGGTCTTCCTTCAGCACAGAAAGAATGTGTTCCAGTGGGCACATCACATGGTGCCGTAGATGCCAGTGCCGAATCTTTGCCGCTCGATAGATGCTCTCGGCAATGAGTATATATGGCCTTGTCCCGCGCCTCCCGCGCTCTCCCGCGGCCACACTATGTACCCCTGGCTTCTCCATGAAATCTAAATGACCTCAAACCCTCCTCGGGCCATTTACCCGGGGCATTTGCAAATTGGAGCCGGCAAGATACCTGATCTCTTGTAGTCGCACCGGTCTACGCAAGGTCTACGGCATGATTTGAGGGTGCATCAAGACCCGTCTGAAAGGCCGGGTACGGCCGGGACGGCAGGGACCCGTACGTTTCTCGATTTCAGAACCCAGGAGATGGGACGGGTCGACCCGTCCGTACCCAGAAACGGCCGTTTTTTTCGACGGCCGTGCCGTTCGATGTACGGGTTCAAGCCCTATCTGGGGGGGGCAAGCTATAGTCGAACAAGAACGGAGAGACATGGATGCAAGCGAAGAAAAGAGCAGAAGAGGCAAGAATATAAAATTAGAAATTAGAGGCGAGCGGACCGGGTACCGACCGGAGAACAATGGAGACTCGAGATGTAAACAACAGTACATTTAAAATTTTTGTGATAGGGCCACCGTACACCCTACATCATTCTGATGGTGGGAATGATTCCATCGTAATGCTTCTTCCGTCCGGAGTGTCTCCTGTTTACGGTCATACTGCGAAGGTCGGGGATGAAAATATCCATCAGTGAAGGAAGGCGTAGGTGTCTGCACCAGTAGGTCGTACAGACTTGAGCAGGAAAATACAACTGTCGTTGCTTGACAGTAATCCAGCGGCACATTCGAACTAGATTTGATTCCGCAGCACACAGCCAAATTCGAGCCAGGCAACAATCCACGCGGGATGAGACGAGGCGCCCAATATTTGGTAGAATCTCAACCTGCTGATTCCGCAAATGCGAACTCGAAAAGAGATACTAAAAATCAAGTTATTCCGAGCTACAGATACCTAGGAAGGAGAAAAATTGGAAGTGTTCTAGAGAGCCGAACTTGAAACACGGCGGATTTTTCTTCACAAGCTGTTTCGGGGATTTTAAAATCCTCACGCTGAATCAGGAAAAGGACCAGTAACTGTGCACTCTCCTGCTCGGCTTGGCATCCTTTGTGATCTTTTTCAATCCATTCAGTGTCGAGTAAAAGCCAGGGCCGGGTGTTATCAATTTTATCATCGATTGAGCATAAACTGGAACTAAGCACGCAAGGAGTGTATGTATATTCTTCCGGATTCTACCGACGGCGCGTCGGCAGCCAGGAGCAGAGGTCGATGTGGTGAGGTACGTGCATGGAAGGTATATGGGAGCATAAGTAAGTAGGGAAAGATGGAGGGGATAATATATCGTGCCTCAATCACGGAAACACACAGCTCATCTCGGAACGGAGAGACATCCAGAAAGAGAATTATAAAAACGAAGGAGGAAGGAGGAAGGAGAAGAGAGAGGAGAAGCGAGGCAGGTACGCCCGCTCCTGCACCTGCGCATGCTGCCATTTTCGCGTCGGCATGGAGGGTCCACGTGGGTCATAATTCCCTCGGAAGGCGAGTGCCTACTGCCCGGAAGGCAGCGGTGGAGAAGATGGTCCAGAGGGAAGGGGAAGAGGGTACGCCCCACATTCCTATGCCCCCGTTCCTACGTACACATACCCGCTCACGTCAGAGGGTACACAGAAGGCGACACACTTATGCCCCCGTCATCCGTACACACAGCGCTCTCCGAGCAAGGCGAGCGCGCATGCCGGAAGAGGGCGCGCACCACGTACATCCCCGACCGCACATCACCTCGATATCCCATGCAGACGTGTACAGATCGCGGCGGCGTGAAGCCGGCTCGAAGGCGAGAACGAGAACGAGTGGAGAGGGAGGCGGGGAAGCCAAAGCCGGTCGTGAGGGAGGGGGGCGAGGCTGAGGGGAGGATAGTGCGGAGGAGGGGAGAATGTATGCCCGCACCCGATCCACACCTGTGTTTCTTCTCTATCTGCAAGGTGCGCGGTATTCCATCGATAGGCGTACCTCTGCGATGCGCGAGTGCTAATCTCCATCTCTAGCTACGCGCCTTCCCCTCCATCTTCGTTGACGCGCCCCTCCATCTCCGTCTCCACCCCCGTCTTCATCTCGTTCTGCACCTCGATCCCTATCGACGTCCATCTCCACCTCCATCGTCGATATGAAGATGCGTGCGCACCCTATCTCCATCCGCGCGTGCGCCTTCTCCATGTCCATGCTCATGCCCATCCCCAACTCCAGCTATGTCGAGATGTGCGCATGCGCGCGCCGTCACTGTCGTCGTAGAGGGACTGCGTTCCGGTCGTCGCAAGGTCATAGCCCGCGAGGGAGGTGGGGAGGGAGTCGCTGTGATTGTCCGGCATCCGCGACTCGGACCGCAAGGGAGGCGGAGACGGATGCTGGAGGTCCCAGTGGGGCGCGGGTGCAAGGTGCGGCAGAGGAAAGGCGAAACAAATGGAGGAGCGCACAGAGAAAACGTAATACGGAAGCGCATTACTACTGCGCCTTGCGGCGAACGTAAGACTCGCGAGAAGGTGGAACCCGAGCAGCGAGGGGAGTTGTCCGCACGCAGGCTAGAAGAACGCGTGGACTTGGCGTTGATCATGCCAACATACAATTTGGTATCGATAGGCCGATGTGACCCACGCGATAGACACCGGAGGAGATGCGGGGAGGTAGACGCGTTGGGGAGCTTGAGGACGAGCTGCAGCGAGCGCAATAGCTATTCGAGCGAGCAACGGTGTGGACGTAGAGAGGACGGAGCAGGGTGAATTGGAATTTGGGCGCGCGCGGGTGCTGGGGGAGGAAAATATGGAGAAGACGTTGATGCAGTAGTTAGCGGGCGAGGCGTAATTAATGAGCGGAGACTGTAAAGCACCGGGGAGTCTTCGACGTTCTCGAGGATATGGTACCGGTGGCTGAAACACGCCGGTTAGGACTATGAAAGCAGAGCAGAAATGCTGGCAACGCACCGAATGAACCTGAACAAGGGGCTAATGGCGTAGAACTGCGCGCTCTTTTTCGGGCTTCTACACAGAAGCTGCGCTGCACCAGTGCTTGTACAATCTGCATAGTCGATGCACAGCGACACATCGGCGATCTTGACTGCAATGCTGAGGGTACGAGCCGTCGTTGTGGTGGATTCATAAGTACGCCTGTAAAGTACGGAGAAACATGAAGAGACGTACAGATATCGCGTCAGCATTGTCCTTCCACACCCAGCAAGTCAACGAAATCAATTAGACGGGAGGGCGGTCTGTCGTGAAGAGACATCGTGACATCCAAGGTTTCCACGCCTAGAACGGAGGTGGGAAGAACGGCAAGGGACGGCGATACGCTGCGCCAGAGATATTCGCCACAGTGGCGAATCACCAATTCATTGAAGTAGGAGGGCAGTTATCGGAGAGGGGTGGCGAATATAAATGACGTAGACTCAGTCGAACCCAGCCAGTCGCGCACCGACGATCGACCAAAAGCAAAGGCGAGAGAAGCCGGCGATCAGCGGCTGTGCATGCACTGCCACAGCTCCATCTTTGCTTCCTGCCGTTTGCACTCTTTTTAAAAATGGCCTCTCTCTGTCGCGGGACTCTGGAAACACTCTACTAGATCGCCTCTGTGCCCACCGTTACGAAGCCCCGCGCTGACAAGCACCACGCCATCCTCATCGACCTCGCCATCGGCCTCGGTATCCGCTTCTGAGGATCCCTTTGCGTGCGTCTCTTTACCGCTCTCCATTCTAATCCAAATCTGACTTCCTTACATCTTCCAAGCCTCCAAGGTCACCGCCACAACATCTTCGAGGACATCGGCTGCCTCGGCGACACCTACGAGACCCCGTCACTGTCGTCCTCTTCCACCTGCCCCCCATCCTCATCAGCGCCGTCTCTGCCGTCTACTATGGTGCGTCCTCTTTCCCTCTTCCCTTTCTACATCCTGCTAATCCACCTTTCCTTTTTCATAGTCCTCAGCATCAAATCCTTCTACCGCTCCTGCTCCCAATTCCAGCTCCTCCTTTCCACCTCCGCACACGCCAACCTCAACCTCAACCGCTACGTGCGCCTCATGGCGCTCGTGTCCATCGACCTGCTCCTCACTGTCCCCCTCGCCGCCTTCGTCCTATATTCTAACGTCGCCATCATCGGCCTCAGCCCCTGGCCCTGGGTTTCGTGGGCCGACACGCACTCCAACTTCTCGAGGGTGGTGCAGGTGCCGGGCATTTATTGGCGCGCGGACCCGTATAGCGCGGCGAGTCTGGAGACACTAAGGTGCGCGACAGTGGCGTGTGCGTTGTTTTTCTTCGCGTATTGACGAAGCTATCAAAACTACCGTTGTGCTTTCCAGGCCGTCGCCAAGCCTATGGGATACACGACGGCGGGCTCGGGGATGGGTTTGACTGGATGTGTTTGCCTCTTTTTGTTATATCTCCTCCTTTCCTTTACTGACCCTCCATCCCTCTCTGCAACATCCAAATACCACCTCTCCTCCCATGGCTCCTCGCATGGCGCCTCCGCCACCCTCCCCGTCTTCATCCGAAAGGAAACCACGCAGAAACGCGACTCGTTCGATTCCTTCTCCGCGTTGTACGGGGGCATCTCGCCGCTCAGGTATGATGCGGAGAAGGCAGAGACGCTGGAAGACGGTGACGCACACGCGCTGACGCTGGGCGACGTGAGCGGGATGTTGCCGGATTATAAGGAGAGTGATTGTTCCTCCTCCGCGCCGTCTTCCTCGTCTTCTGCTCCCTCGGCGTCGAGTGTTCACAGTGAGGAGGAGGAAGGAGAGGCGGAGGAGATCGAGGTATCATATCTACACCGCGCGAGCGTGCACATCACTCTCTGCCCGCCCGAGCCTGCGCACGTTCGGAGACCGTCCGCTGATGTTCCGATGCCGGTGGTGGTGCGAGACGTGGCTAATATCGTTTGATCTCATCTTTCCTCCTCCAAAACTTCCACATATATCTTTTTGTTTATTCCTTATGTACGTTAGCGGAATGAAGGTGTTCGCGAATTTGCGAATTGAGTTTGAGTTGTAAGTGCGTTCGATATGTGAGTGGTATGTTGAGTTAGAAGGAGGTCATTTGTAGCTCTTGCTGAATTCAGACTTGATTTTTTAGTTGGGGAATTTGTACGGAGCTCGAGGCAGGCGGACAAGGACGTATTTGTCCTTGTTGGGGAAGGATTCGAGACGCGTTGGGTCACGTGTGGGTAAGTTCGAGAGAAATATATATTGCCTCCGGGGCTTGAGGCTGGCGCGCCCAGATTCAAGATGCTCTTTCCACCTCATTTGGTTCACTTTCCGGGTTCCCAGGTTCTGTGAGTCGCGTCGGAGATGCTCGATATCTTCGTGTTGTGCAGGCTGAAGCCTGATTCAGAGGCAAGGATCCATGAGCCGCTCCTTCCTTGGTTGGATGAAGCGCGTCGTTTCGCGTAGGGACTGCCTTGTTTTTCCGGGAAAAAAATTAGCTTTCACGCACGCGGCACTCATTACTCATCATCGTTTTTCGATTATTTGTGAACCAAAAAAGGTAATTGATTTCCATTGTTCCGGTTTGTATTCTATTTCGTATATGTCAGGGAGATCACAGATTCCCCGGCAACTAGTTACTCGGTCAAATCTTTGAATTTCCATGTCACGGTCTTATCAAAAACTACAGTATCTGCCGCTTCGATGCCCAGTTTTTTTTTTGTGGAATATTCAAAGGCTAGGGATATGTGAGTGGCCTGAACTTGGAGTTGAAATGAAAGTGTACTCACGAATGAACTATATAGTCAATGGCGTCCAACAAGACAGGTTGGTAAACACCCTGTAAACACCTCTCCGACGTCGAGTAGAAATACGCACATTGAAATCCGTGGTCCAAACGTCGTCGTGGTAGAAGACAACACGGTCATTGTTCCAGTTGGCACAGATACCATCCCCGAGTTTAGTTTGAATGCGATGTGACCTTTCACGTCTGGATTCATCGTGATTATCAGTGTCAAAAGCTTTGCGGAGACAGATGCATTCTTACCAACCGATTTCCCTTGCAAAAAACTCTATAGACTTGTCCTCAATCGTTGCTGTCGAGTTGTTGAGGGACTTGACAGCGACCGTTATCGGCGTGTCGTCATCGTATTTTCTGATCATTGCAGTAGCATAACATATATCGAGATCCTGCCATTTGCCAGTATCGCAGGTATGGTCATCCATGTCCGCGGTCGTAACAGTGCCGGCCTGTGAGACGAAGTTCAGCAAAAGAAACTCAGATACTTGCAAAGTAAAGGTACACACCGGATCGAGGGCAAGGAACTAACAAGTGAACCCATATCAGCTCTGTAGTTCCTTGTAAATGGGCCAGGATGCGACAAACCTCGGCGTGGCGAGTATCCTCCGTTTGTGGTAAAAATTGATGTGAACGAGAAGAGTGGAGTTGTTGTGCTTCTCGGTGACGGTGACCTGGTAGATCTTGTATTTGACTACACGATCACCCGTGAAGCTGTCGAGGTCGTTGTAATAGAGAGTGCCTTCGGGATCTTGACAGGGGTGGTGTCAGCCCATAACGAGTAGTGCAAAATGCTCTAGAAGCGCAAAATGTCTCCCCATCGGGCCCAATCCCTGGGTGTTTGCCTTCGGAAGTCGCCCAAGTGAAACCGATATGAATATACTCTTAGAATGCTTGCATGGGCCAAGGATTTTTTTTATTTCGCTCTCATGAATGATTAAGTATTACAATGATCCTCCTGCCGATTGAACGTTATTTGTGCTGACCCAAGCAGGTGTTCGTGTACATCGACGGTGCCTGCTTCTCGGATTTATGCATCTAATCACACTGTTCCCTCAAGGAAGCGCAGTTTCCTTGCTGTTCTCAAGGACCCGAATACGCAGAGCAGAAACAGCATCCAAACTGAACTGATTTCAGGTGTTCCATCGGTGCGTTCGGTTGGAAATTAATTAATTTTGACGTCTTCAGAACTAGACCTCATAGACAGTGTTCGAGATCGGGCAAGTACGACGTCTCTGGTATAAAGGTTCGAGACTTCCCTGATCGACCGAACTCTAGACGCGAAATCGATGGCGGTACTACTCGAGCTTACCCGTGATTGTATACATATGTTCTTTGAGCATTTGTGCTCCCAGTGGACCTCACTTTGGATCAGGCCATTTAGACGACACTTCGCAACCGTCTGTGCGATGAAGTAAATTATTTTATTGTCATTTCCATTATTGTCCCTCATATGATCTGAACATACTAGACTGGAGTTAATCCAATGATTCTGTCAGGAACCTTTCTGAAACTCGTCTTCACGGTGACAGAATCAGCTATCCCATGCAATAATCAACATACCTGCGTGTGTTGCGATATCATCTGCTTTCTCTCCCCCCACAGTGGCCCGTTTTGAACCGGTCATGGAAGCGGTATCAAAGACACTTTCCTTCATTCCATCATTCACCTATATCTTTTTTGCACCCGAGGCGATGAGGTTCAAACCACGCAATATCAACGCCGCAAATAAAGTGAACTGACCTGGACCTGAGAGGTTTCGACACTTGCGAGTTGGATCCACTCCGATCCCCAGTACCAAACCCAATGCAAGGGGTTGTAGACTTCGACTTGAGAACCACTGTCAGTAAATCTGAGAGCATCAAACAATTACGACATGGCTGAGTAAGTTGCCGCGTTGCGCTGCCCATCCAAACCACCCTAATTATATTACCTTCGTTACTCACTTTTTGAGGCCTGCATTCCAGGTCTGGAAGCGCGAAAATGTGCTATGGCCATGGCAAAGTCAAAGTTGGAGCAGTGAAATGGAGAACAAGTCAAGTGATAACGAAACTCGTATTTCAAGTCTGACGAATTGATGTCAACGAATGCGAAGACGGAGATCCCGAAAAAAAAAGAACATAGAAGTGCAGTGGGACAATGAAAACAGTCAACAGGGTCAATGAGAGTGCAAGTGTTCAAATAACTACGAGTCAAGCCCGCAGGATGAGATTTCTCGACGAAACCGGGAGTAACCGATTCAGACTTGAACGCGACTCGGACATGACTGTACACACACGGGCCGAACTTGAAGTCATTTCCAAAAAAAAATGCAAAACCTGGGAGAGTGCGATGCCGAGGAACATTGAACATTGAACTTTGAGCAATCATCCAGCCACTGGCAGGCAGGCTTTGGCATGGGCCGGGGTACAAGCAGATATTTGGGCTCAAAGGAGCGAAGGCAGCGGTGCAACTACCTTCAACTGTATGTATTCTCATGCTGGCTCTCATGGCCAAAGGAGGTGAATATTCTAGAATCTCGACTCTTGAATCTTGAAATGGCGGACAAACAAGCATTTGAAGTGTCGGTCTTCTTGCTTTGATTGAAGCCAAGATTTACAGAAAGCGGAAATCTGGGTTCGTATTGAATTTCTCTGGTCAGAGGTACAAATCAAAACCAAGATAGGCCAAGGAAGGAACAGTGGAGAGATCACATACTAAGAAAGCCGGAAAGATATTATGGATGGAGAGGTCAAGACTCAGTAAGGGAGCAGCATCAAGTCGAGTCAGGACGCGGAATTACCAGTGAAATGACCCCGTGCTTCAGATGGAGCGCAAGAAAGAGCAGGCTGCAGGAAGACACAGGGCGGAAGAAGACGGAGAAAGTATTAGTAGGTGTGTACCCACGAGGACCGGGCACCCAGAGCTGAACTTAATTCATTTTCGTTTCCCAACTTCGACGAGGGCCAGCGCCGGATTTTATCAATTGTATTTCATTGATTGGGCACAAAACGAGCAGTACTTGAATAAAAGAAAGACATCATATCTGAATTTAGCTACCTGTCTCGTTGAGCTCGATGGCCGTGCGTATGTGGATGGGGATGGGGATGGGAGGCCGGGTGTACATCAAATCGTGCAGAACATACGGATCCGACCGAGTTTAAGAGAAAAATAACGAGAGAGACCGAGAGACTGCAGGAGAGGGGCGGGCAGAATGTACGCGCACCTACCACGTACTCGGACCCGCATTTCTCCATTACCACCTCCAGCGGCGCGCGAGTGCGCATCCAAACACAAAAGTATACCCAGATCCGCGGAGCCCGCGCCCTCCGTATCCACGTAGAAGACAGCGACGCCTCGATAGCACGACGACCTGCGCGAGTGCGAGGACGCGTGCATGGTGCGCTCCATACGCCCATGTACACGCCCGCACCCATGCCCACCCACCCTGCGTAGCGCATATGCATACTGCGCCGACCGCCCATGAGGAGGGAGCGCGATGGGGAGGGGAGGATGTGCTCGCGCCGCACCCGTACCCGCACCCGCGCTTCTCCATCGCTGCGAGTGCGCGAGTGCGTACGCGTACCGGCGCAGCTTGGAGCCTGCGTGTCCCGCACCGCACCAGATTGACGTCGGCGTCACGGGGGCGAGGAGCAAGATGGGGGGCGAGGGTGTGGGCGAAGGTGGGAACGAGGGCGAGAGCGAGAGCGAAGGCGAAGGCGGGTGGGCAGAACGAGAGGGTACCAAACCGCAGACTAAGGGTGAGGATGAGGGAAGGATATATGCGCGTGCATACCTGCACTCTGTCTCCATCGACGCACGGCCATCTCCATCTCCATCTGCATTCCCATCTCTGTCTGCGCGCTTCTCTGTCTTCATCTAATCGTCTGTGCGCTTCGTCATCTCCACCCCACCGACAGGCGGACGAGATGCACGAGGTGCGTGGGCGAGATGCGCAAGTGCGGGGAGGTAACGGCCGCAGCTGAGTCCGGGGCGCGAACGCGTCCCGCTGCTGCTCCCTCTCACGCACGAGGAGGAGGGCGACTTGTGCTCGTTCCATGGCATGCGCACCCCGACGGAGACGAAGAGGACTGAGGGAGGGAGCGAGGCGTGCACCCTGCGCCCGCGAACGAGGACGCGCATCCCGAGCTGAGCCTCGTTTGCGCGTCCATCCGCATGCTGGAATGAGGCAGGGATTCGCCCGTCCGCATGATGCAAGAGCGCGCGCGTATGTCGGATCGATGAGAAGGTCTGCACAACTCATGTGCGGGAGCGCGAGGCGGCAAGGTAGATACACGAACGCGGGGGCAAGGGCCAGTGCGAAAAGGGCGTGAGTGCCATGAGGCAATCGAAGCGCACAATGCGGAGAAGAATCAGGCGCCGGTGGAAGAAGGCGCAGAGGACGATGTATGGTAACAGTGTATGACGCGGAGAGCAGGCCGATGCTACTGGGCTAGAGGTACGTAGGTCAGGGATTGGCACTCGATGTTAGCGAAGACGTCGGAACGATGGCCTTGTGGGATGAATTCTACGTGACGAGTGATTAGTACATGTAGGAGAGGAGAGGCGGGAACGCACTGAGGGCATCTGCAGGAATAGAAATCCGAAACTGATTCCGCCAGGTGGGTGCAGAGCGACGCCGCGAAGGATTACAACAACGAGTCTCGATACTGCAGTTCATTCGTAAGTACGGATGACACGACAAAAGGACAAAGAAGACGCACCGATGTCACACCCAACCTGCGAGACGGCGCGGAGGTTGTCCTTCCCAGGAGTAAGTTAAGGAAGATCATCTCTGCATCAGGGATAGAGACACACCCACGAGTTCCATGCCTGGAGCGGAGGTGAAAGACCGAGGCAAACGATAAACGACGTAGTCATAGACATTAGAGCTGTTATGCAACCACCCAATTTTGAATTTGTGCTGAAAAAACGGTGCTCCACCTGGTCAAAGAGATGAGTTGAATATTTACTCCACGGTCAAAACGTCATTCCAGATTTACACTCAGATGATTGATCTTGACGCGCTCCCCGGCCAGCTGGCGGCGGGAAAGACGAGCTAGGGTTATAACCCTGGAGCTGGCCACCGGAGAAGGCCGGTGTATCCCATATCGGGTGGCCAGAGCCGGATACGGGTGGAATTTCTGTTGGGACAAAAATAGAACTGGTCGACGTTTTGCGCTCCACGCTTGCTCCACGGTCAAAATATTTTAATTGCTGGTCGACAAAAAGTCGTTTTTCGGCGGTTGCATAACAGCTCTATTCTCCACCATGACGCGCGGATTTTTAGACCATAAAGCAGGAGGGAGCGGTCATGCGGGACGAGAGGAAGCCACTGTAACGATAACCAGAGAGTCGTCCGGCGATGTCGGGTGTGAAGAAAGCGGAAGCCAGCGATCAGCGGCTGTGCCTACACCGCCACAGCGTCGTCATCCTGCTTACGTCCTTCATCTCGCTGCAATTCTCTTGCAGCGTTCAAAAAAACTCGACTCTTGGATTCTAGCTTCTTGGTTTTACGAAATTCTGGTCTGTATTCTTGGTGCAGGTTTAGCACCACTTGCGGAGCAGATATTCGGAACACTAGCCTCTCCCCGAATCCTCGAATCCTCGAAACAGGTTGAAGCCGTGAACCACATTACCGTTTTCTACCGTTGGACTCGGGCTTGCTGTCATCCAGTCCCTGCTAATTTTTATTTAAATATGCTTTTTTGCTCGTATTCTTGTCCTGGATCATCTTGCCCTCGGCGCTGCGGCATTCTGAATCTCTCTGAAGGCATCAATAATGATCCATTCATCCTACGTACTCCTCGGTTCTACCATCTGCATCCAGTCTCTTGTATGATTCAATGTCTTCTTCTACACACCTGGAGTTCTCGCAATTTATGTCTCTCGGATGAACACTCAAACTGATCTGCCTGACCGAATATTAGAGCTCTCCAATCGCGCGTTGCCCGCCAACCCGGAGAACTATGAATATTTAGTAGCCCCATCCTCGACCTGTGGTCGGTATTTTCTCCTCCTGCGCTCGTTGCTTGATCTCATTCAGAGTGCACTGATATGACTGAAATATACACCATCCTTCAAAATCATTCGGCTTGCGCTGGAGAATACGAATTATGAAGACCAGACTGAATTTCTCTCTGGGGCACATTAACTTACTGAGTCTTGCCTGTGCGGATTCACTCTACAATTCTGCGCTAAACCCTCAAATTATTTTGCTCTTGTGCGATATGAGAAGGGTTATTCTTAGGACCTTATATCTACGACGACATTTTCATGTATCTCACACTCATTATGCCGAAGCAGTTGAGTGTGATTTCCTCGCCGTTCTCAGAAATAGAAATCCCACTGTTAACATAAACAGAAATTAGCACATCGAATCGTTTTCAGGGACCTCCTCGGTGCATTCGGATGGTAATTTAGTTATGGACAGTGAAATTTTTAAGGGGCTAATTACCCAGCCCTAACAAAGTATACGGCCCTTTTCACTGAACTGTGTGCGGACTGAATGCAATAGTCCTTTTTCAACGACAACGTGATCTCCCGCTGCCCATGCTCACGGCTGAGAGATCCTTTTCGCGCTGGAATATTAATGTTCACGTCCTCCACACCTCAATTATTGCTCCAACCCCTTGCCGAGTTCCCGGATAGTTTTCCTATTTCCTGGCCTATCCTCCGCAGGGCGTGGTCCTAGTCCCGATGGACCTAACGCTGCCCCCATCTGCCGTGCTATCCAGAGATGAAGTATTGATGCATGTCTGACTCATGCACTTCCTCGGATGTATCTTCGAAGACCACCTCTCTAAATCTTCTGTGGTGTAGCTCTTTCAAATGTCCAGGCACATCCCTTTAATTGGAACCTCCTCTACTCCCGAGAGTCAAACCATTGCACAAGTTGGATATATTTTTTCATTGTTCAAACCACATAGGCTGTGCTGCCCCAATATCTTCCTTCTTCGCCATTTTGGTGAAGACTTCTCGAATGTCTGCAGATCTGAATGGCGAACCATGTTGTTTTCCAATCAGGGGCATGGCATTTCGAAATTCTCTGTATCATGTCTGGTAAATCCTGATCCGACTCTAGGTCCGGGCTTTCTTGGCTTCATCTTTCTCCCTGTAAATATTAGTGATTGTTTCCATGGTTAATTATACTTTGGCAACAATTCTACATCCCGTTTTGCCAGGATTTTGTACCTCTGATACCTATATTGATATTGCTATCTTCTCGCCCATCAATGGCCAGACAGGTCTGACCTTTGCTCTGGAAACTGATAGCAGCCACGGTCTTGAATGATTTTAAATACCAGCAGACACTCATGTCCGAAATTAATTGAGAGAAAAGTGTACTTGTATGTTGGACAAATTTATGTCATCCATTTGACCTCCATTATCTTTACCAGGTCACGCCACAGTACTGAGTGGATCTATTCAAATTGTTGTTGCAGCTGTTAATTTAAATTTTCTGATTCATTTATAAGTATGTAATACAGTGGAATAGCATATATATAGGAAACACTATGATTGAGTCAAATCGTCAGATGCCTCCTCATCTGAACCTTCTGAATTTTCACTGACAGAACCTTCCAATGCTTTCTCATAGTTGTAAACATGGGCCTCAAGCTCCTCAGCCTCAGACAGTTTTTCCAGACAGCGGTATGTCGATGCTAAATTTCGCATAGTGTGCAAGGTGTCTGGATGATTGGCACCCAGAAACTTCTTCCTCTCCTCTAGTGCAATAACTTGCAGCTCTTCTGCCTTCTGGAATTGCCCGAGTTGATGATAGGTACATCCCAGATTTCCCGTAGCTCGAAGGGTGTCTGGATGGTCATCCCCTTGAACCTGTTTTCGTTTATCCAGCACAAAAAGTTCAAGTTCTTGTGCCCTATGGAAATCACCTTGACTGTGATATGCTGATGCTAGGCTACCCATGCTCCACAGTGTGTCTGGATGGTCATCACCAAGAACCTGCTTCTGCTTCTCCAGCACTATAACTTGAAGCTCTTCTGCCTGCTGGAATTTGCCTAGATCGCCATATGTTGTAGCCAGATTCCCCATAGCTCGAAGAGTGTCTGGATGGTCATCACCGAGAACCTGTTTTCGCTTTTCCAGCACTATAACTTCAAGCTCCTCTGCCTGCTGGAATTTGCCTAGATGGTTGTATGCTGTAGCCAGATTACCCATGGCTTGAAGAGTGTCTGGATGGTCATCACCAAGAACCTGTTTTCGCATCTCTAGCACAACAACTTCAAGCTCTTCAGCCTTGTCGGACTGGCCTAGGCTGTGGTATATTGATGCCAGATTACCCATAGCTCGAAGAGTGTATGGATGGTTATCGCCAAGAACCTGTTTTCGCTTCTCTAACACAGCAACTTTCAGCTCTTCTGCCCTGTGGAACTTGCCTAGCTTCTGATATGTTGATGCCAGATTCCCCATGGCCAGAAGAGTGTCTGGATGGTCATCCCCAAGGACCTGTTTCCGCTTCTCTAGCACAACAACTTCCAGCTGTTCTGCCTTGTGGAACTGGCCTAGCTTCTGATATGTTGATGCCAGATTTGCCATAGCTTGAAAGGTGTCTGAATGGTTATCACCAAGAACCTGTTTTTGCTTCTCAAGCACTGCAAGCCCAAATCCCTTGGCTTCCTCATACCGTGCTGCATGATAATAGATCATTCCATATTGTCCACCAAAATCCACAATCATCTGCTGGTTGCCATGCCTCAAGGAGTCAACATGGGAAATTAACCTCAGACTAGCAAGTTGTTGGTGCTCATCAGGGATTTCCGCAATGGACATGCCCATTATCGCTGCCATAATGGGATGATATGACTGTTGGTCTGTGATTGTTGT
Organism: Mycena leptocephala; assembly: GCA_029378395.1. Classification (NCBI taxonomy): domain Eukaryota; kingdom Fungi; phylum Basidiomycota; class Agaricomycetes; order Agaricales; family Mycenaceae; genus Mycena; species Mycena leptocephala. The sequence continues at coordinate 70,367 of JARJLF010001258.1, read as the reverse complement.
TCGACTCCAGCTATGTACTAGTGGATGAATTGAAAACATTTTTCTCTCTGGATCAAAAGTCATTAGAGAATAGGCCTTGATTTCGTTTGTCACTTTCAGGAAGTGAAAGGTGTCCCATTCATATGCCGGCCCTAGGAACTGTGCAAGGAACTCTAGTGGTTTTTGCAGTTCTTCTCTGAATGGAATGGCCAGCTGGAATCTGTATGTGGCAGCTCTGCTAAAGATATCCTCTGAAATTCCATCCTGATGGAGAAATGAACAAAGCTGTAGGAACATCGCAGCCAGTGGACTGAGCTTTTCAAAGCTCATTTGCCATGTTGTGTACACTGTCCAAGCATAGTTGTCGTGGGTCTGAACTGGTTTTTCACTCAGCAGTTGAGCCCGATTTTTCATGTAGATGTCCAAATAAGTGTCTAGGGCTCCAGATTGTAAGATGAATGCTCCAGCCTGCACAATGGCCAGAGGAAGGTAGCACAGTTCCTTTGAAACATCACTTTCAATAAAGTAGTTAGAAATGAACCTTAACTCACCTTCACAATCTCGGCTGCAATGTTTTCACTAGCTGATGAAATGTCTTGGCTAGCACTTTTGAGCAACAATGCCACGGCATCGGTCTCCTCCATATCAGACACAGCAAAGTGTGCTCCAGCATAGCTACGGAGGGCAGGGTTACGGGTTGTGATGATAATATTCCCATGATTGCACTGGGGTATAAATCTGTTCAGGTCAATCTTGGGATCATCGGCATTGTCATAGAACAGCAGCCAGTCTTCCTGGTTGGTCGCAAGCCACTTCAATGCATCCTGAGAAGAGCTGCCAGTATTTTTCGAGGTTGCTATGCTCTTCAACCCTGTATCAATTGTTGCTATTGTGCTGGCATCTAGGAAAAAAATATCTGCAAAGCTAAACCCATGATGATTCATATAAGTCATTACTTCTCAAATTTCAACTTACAGTGATGCATTGATAAACTTCAGTGCAATCTGTGTCTTTCCTGCACCACCTAGACCATGTAGTACATAAATGTGTTGCTTCCCGATATCTTGAGCAAAAAACTGATTCATTTTGTCCAGAATTGTCTGTCTCCCTTGGAAAATTCTCGAGGGTGGAGGGCAATTATTCATCTGTCGAGCAGCTTGAACAACAGTGATATCTGAAAGTTCCAGGTCAGAGTGGAGGAGCACTAATGAGATGAGAATATTACTGGGTGAGATCACAGTTGCAAGGGTTGCATTGATTTTGTGGACTTGGAAGTTTGTATCAATGACTGCCAGCAACTGGAATAAATGAGAATCATAGTGCTGAACAAGTTGGGTGTACGTACCTTGAGCCGCGAGCATATTTCTTGAATGTTTTTCTGGTATTCAGCAATCTTATCCTGAACACCACCCAACTTGACAAATTCCTTGATATGAGCACGAAAACCTTGAGGTTTCTTTCGCATTTCCTCGACCCCGTGGATGACATCCTCCAAGAACCTGAACAGAATGAGTTGAATTCCAGACAAATATGACTCAAATACCTCTCAAAGTCCTCACAGAGACCCTTCAGCTTCACAGCACCCGTATCCCCATGCAAGGATATCTGATCTTGCAGAATATCCATGATTTCCAATGCAGTCGTGCACAGATCTTTCAGATCATCACGATTCTTCTTTACTTTCTGCATTGACATGGGTTAGTCACATCTTCCACATAGACCACTATGAACCAAACCTCAACAGTCTCCAGAAATATCACCACCATTCCAAAGGCACCTTTCACATAGGGGAACGGCAGACATTCGCCGGCGGCTGTTATCATCCTTGCAGCCACAATAGTCGGAGCAAGCCAGTCTGACTTTGAAGCTACGGGACCCTGGGAGTGTGTTTTGAATGCCCGGGATCTCATCGCCCCTGCCGTTTGAGGGGAATTGGGTGCAGACTTGGAGGAGCTGCTGGAGGACATGATGGGTCGAGATGAGTACCAAAGCTGTTGCACAGCCTCGTGAGTCGTGGCTGCTCCAGAAATAGATCTCTGATCTTTGTCAGATACCGGCGGCTTCTCCCGGTTGTTCCCGGTGAGTCGGTTATGGGTACAATTATTCGAAATCTAAAGATCTATATGTGTATCCCGATCGCAAAATTCAAGAAAATTGGTGTGTGTAATTATCACCGCCCGAAAATGATGAATTGAAGGCCAGCCTCAATGAAGGCCACGAATAAGTGCCTTAATTCAGCGGCACATTCCAACCAGGTTTTACCCCGTGCACAGCCAAATTCGAGCCAAGTAGCAATAATATCTGCGGGATCAGACGAGTGGCTCTGACTGTTAGGTAGAGTCTCAACCCGGTGATTCTGGAAAATGCCCCGATTACGCATGTGTGTGTTTGAAAGCCGATATAATAAACCACAGCTCAGGAGGACTCGAAAGAAATACTCAAAATTAAGTTATTCTACGGGGAAGCGAAAATACGGAAATTTTTATTTCACAAGCTTTCTTAATTGTTTGAAGCTGATGAATTTCAACTCTCCACGCCAGATCAGAATCGGGACACAGCTCAGACCTACGCAGCATGTAGGTCCTGGTCATGCTCAACGGATGAATGGCGAGCAAACAGGTATTTGAGGCATCAGCCTTCTTACCTCTTTTCCAATTCAAGCGGCACCGAACTCGTGTCGTATTAATTAACAGCCAATGGTAGGACGAGGAAGGAGGCCAATTGTTAGCCAAGCAAGGGATTGCAAGGACGAAGGTCTCGAGGGCCGAAACACGGCGGATTTTGTTTCACGAGCTGTTTCAAGAATTTGAAAGTCTTCACCCAATATCAGGCAGGACCCAGCCTGGAATTCCTGAAACTAGCATAGATTGTCGAGGTTCGAGTTCGGGCATGCAGCATGTTCAAAGGCGGTCAAACAGTCGTCGTTCTTCTTCCCATATTGGTATAGCATCAATGATTTGAGCGGCACTCGGTGCGGTTAGTACTATTCAGTTCCAATGGAGGTTGCAAGAAGCGCCAGGTCAAGAGTTTGACAACGACTTCGAGATGATTCCTTCGCCTCAGAGGAGAGCACTGGGACCGGCTCGGACGAAGGAACAACTGCAGATTCAGAGAGCGGCTAGCCAGAGAAAAGGAACAGCAAGCAGTAGGCTCTGCCTAACCCGAATCAAGTACAGTAGGTGAACTCCATCCTTCAGACGGAGCACACAAGAGATTAAGCTGACGCACGAAGCCACGAGACCGGAGAAGGGGAGAAGACGGAGAAGAGAAGGGATCAGTGGCTGTTAGTACCTCACGTCTCCCTCTCAGGCTCCCGCACCGCTTGGGCAGCCAAGGCTGAACTTTATCAATCTTTTTCCAACAATTGAGTATAAACTTGAACCAGGCACGCAAAGTAGGGTGGAAGAAGGGTATGCGTCGCATTATACCTAATCTATCCTCGGTGGTTGTGCTCGTGGATGGGACGGGGACGTAGATGCGGTAAGGTATAGATACGTATGGTGTACCGATACGAAGGATGCGAAGGAGGGTGCATATGGGTGCAAGACAAAGGAAAATCGCGCGAAAAGAACAGATCCAATCGAACCAAACAGATGAGAGGAGAGGCACAACGGGTATGACGAGCCTAGGAATGAGGTGCCTGCTAGGGCAACGTCGTCGGCGCGCGCTGCACTCGCTCGCAGCGTCAGCTTCGAAGGAGCGTGTGCGCTCGGACTCGGCCTATGCGACACATACAGGCTTCCGCCTCGCCGGCCCTCAGGCTGGGATGCGCACACATGGACAGCGGCGGCGGCGCAAACCCCGCACCCGGGGCACCCGAACCCAGATCCACACTCCCCATCCCCACCTCCACGGACGCGCGAGCACGCACATCCGCACCTGAAGTCATTCAGATCCCGGTGTGCATGTGGGCATGCGTTCACTGCATCCGTACGCCACGCTCCACGAGGAAGGCGAGCACGTAAGCGGCGAGAAAGGATGCCCACGTTCCATGCGCGCGTACAAGTACCCTGGCTCGACGTCCATCGCGCACGCCTGCGCCCGGGTACGCATGCGTAGCGCGTTGCCTTGAAACTAAAGCCAAAGCCAGCAACGCTCGACGACGACGAGTACGGGGCCGTCTCTATCCTCATCCCCAGCTGCACCTCCATCCCCACCTCTGTTCTCACCACGTCCACGTCCATCTCCGCCGCCGACATCAAGCTGCGTGCGCACCCCATCCCCATCTCCATCTGCGCGCGCATTCTCTACATCCATTCACCTTTGGCGACAGGCGCGCAATATGCGCGAGTGCGTGCCGTCCCTGTGGTGGCGGTCTGCGAAGCGCAATCGTTGTCGTAGTCTGCGAGGGAGGAAGGAGCCGCTGCGGCTGTCCGCGAGTGAGGCGGGGACGCAAGCGGCAAGGAAGGGATGGAGTGGGCAGCGAGATCGGCATTGCTGGAGGTCCCGGTGGGGCGCGGACGCAAGGTGCGGTACAGCAAACCCGCAACGAATGGGAGGAGCGTGCGGGGACATGCGGTGCGTCCTCACCTCGTGGAAAACCTAGGACTACTCAAGTCGGAGCCCGTGCACGTAGGGGGCGCACGCAGCAGCTCAGAATCGGCTCTGCGTGTACCGGTACGCGTGTGGGAAGTGCGCGGGGAGTTGTCCGCACGCAGGCTAGAAGAGGGCGTGGATGTCGGTGTATCGATAGGCTGATGAGATTTGAGACACGATTGACGCTGGGGGGACGACGAAGGGGGGAGGTAGATGAGTGGGGGGGGGATTGAGGAGAGCTCGAACGAGGCGAGTACAATAGCTATTCGATGCGAGCAACGGTGTGGACGTAGAGAGGGCGAAGATCGGGGCGAATTGGAATTTGGGCGCGCGGGTGCTGAGGAAGAAAAATATGGAGAAGAGATTGATGGGATGGTTAGCGAGATAGCGGGAGCTGAGGCGTAATGGGAAGATCTTGCGCTAAAACACAGCGGTTAGCACTATGGAAGGAGTGCATAGATACTGGGAACGCACCGAATAACATTTGAATAAGGGGCCGATGTCTAGATCGACCAGACCTGCGAGCCCTTTTTTGGGATCTAGACAAGGAAACTGCGCTGCACAATTTATTGTGCAGTCCGCGCGGTTGATGTACAGCAAGACGGCGGCGATTGTGACCGCGCCGAGGATGCGTGTGTCGTTGCTGTGGGATTCATTCGTAAGTACTCCAAAGTAAGGGAAAAGACAAAGGGACGTGCAGACATGCCGGCATTGTCGTTCTACACCCAGCAAGTCAACGAAGCGGATGAGATGGGAAGGCGCGAGCTATATCGCAAGCGGACACCGTGGAAGCCAAGGGCTCCACGCCTGGAACGGAGATCATAGAGAACGCGAAGAGGGTGATACTTATGCTACGCCAGGGACATTCGCCACACTAGTGTTGCCGCGACTCAAGTCGACTCCGATCAAAGTTTCCCAAATAGCTCGACACAGCCACCGGAAAACCCCGATAGTCTATGGCGATTAAATACAGTCAACATAAGTGCATAACATACCCACAGGACTTGGCAGTCCAGGTTCTGGTTATTGAGAAATATGCTGATTATCGTGATCCAAGTCGGCGACTTGAGTCGTCGACTTGGGAAGCAATAAATTGTGTATTACCCAACAACCATCCAATAGGAGCTAGAGTGCTGTAACTATGTTATGCATTGACATCGCCTTTACTTGCTTGCCATTCACTACCTACGCTAAATGATAAGCATGTGGTGCTATTCAAGTTAAGTCGATTCTCATCGACTCGAGTCGCGGCAACACTACGCCACACGGTGAATTATCAGACCATCAGAGCCGGAGACGGGTTATCCGAGAGGTATTGAGGAGGCGAATATGAATAGCGTGCACTGAGTCGAGCCCAGCCAGTCGCACACCGGCGATGTTGAGAAAAGCATTGAGAGAGTTTTGAGAGAAGGCAGCAATCAGCGGCTGTGCATGCACCGCCACAGCTGCCTCTTTGTTTCCTCCCGCACGCTCTGTTTTTTGAACGGCGTCTCCCTGTCGCGGGACTCGGAAACACAACTTGTGCAGGCAGCTCTACCAGATTGCGTCCGTACGCACCGTCACCAAGACCCGCGCTGAGAAGCGCAGGGCGATCCTCATCGATCTCGCCATCTCGCTTCTGCAGACACCTTTGCGTACGTCTCTTTACCGCTCTTCGAGGACATCGGCTGCCTCGGCGAGACCTACGAGACCCCGTCGCCATCTTTGTCTTCCACCTCCACCCCATCGTCATCGGCGCCGTCTCCGCCGTCTAATGTGGTGCGTCCCCTTTCCCTCTTCCCTTTATACCCCGCTAACCCACCTTTCTTTTTTCGTAGTCCTCAGCATCAAATCCTTCTACAACTCCCGCTCCCAATTTCGCCTCCTCCTCTCCGCCTCCGCGCACGCCAACCTCAACCTAAACAGGTACATCCGCCTCATGGCGCTCGTGTCTACCGACCTCCTCCTCACCGTCCCCTCGCCTCCTTCGTCCCATACTCTAACGTCGCCGTCATCGGCCTCAGCCACGCACAGTAACTTTTCGCGAGTGGTACAGGTGCCGGGCATTTATTGGCGCGCGGACCCGTATAGCACTGCGAGCGTGGAGACGCTGCGGTGGGCGACGGTGGCGTGTGCGTTGTTGTTCTTCGCATACTTTGGGTTTGCGGACGAAGCTATCAATAACTACTGTGGGGCGTTTCAGTCCGTTGCCAACCGTATGGGATACACGACGGTGGGGTCGGCGGGGCTCAGTTCGACTAGGTGCGTTTTTTTCTTCTTTCTTGTGTCCCCTCCTCGAAATCCCCCTGTCCCCCTCCTCCTCCCGTGGAGCCACCCTCCCCGTCTTCATCCGAAAAGACACCCCGCGGAAACGCGACTCGTTCGACTCCTCCAATATGTCCGCGTCCTACGGCGGGGTGTCGCCGCTCGAGTACGAGGATAAGGAGAAGGGGCTGACGCTCGGGGAGGGACACACACGCGTTGACGCTGGGCGACATGAGCGGGATGACGACGAATTATAAGGAGAGCGATTACTCCTCGTCCGCGCCGTCGGAGGGGTCGGACAGCGATAGCGAGTCGAGCGTGCACGGCGGCGACGTGGAGGAGATTGAGGTGTCGTCTTTGCACCGCGCGAGCGTGCATATCCCTACCACCCTCTCCGTATCCGAGCCTGCGCACACGCGGAGTAGTGTACCAGATTGTCCGATGCCTGTGGACGCGGCTGATATCGTTTGATCTGTCCTTTCCCTTCCGCCTTCCTTCCACCTTCCCTGACATGCACACCGACCCCGACCCGACCCGCACACCGAGCTACGCCTCCGAAAACTCACTCATATGTATATCGTTACACGACCACGATTCTCCCCACCTACCAACTGTATCTTTAGCACCCCAACGATTCGGCCCTACTTTAGACATCCGCCCTATACCAGCCCCTGTTTATTCATCTATGTATACTGTATACTGCAACGAGGTGTTCAAACATCTTTTGTGCGAATTTGAGTTGTGAGTTGTGCGATCCGATTCCCAAACTTGAGTTGAGTGTAAATAATTGAGTTCTTGTGAGGTTGGACTTCGCCGAATATTTTGGTATGCGTTGTGCGTTGGACGATTTTCTTAATTAATTTTTTTGTGTTCTTATTGGGGTTGGACTTGATTTTTTTTAGTTGTGATTTTGTACGGAGCTCGAGGCAGGCGGAGAACGGTTGTTTGTCCCTGTTAGTGGAGAATGCAGTACGCGTTGGATCACGTGTAGTTCTGATTTGATCATGAACCGCGCCGGTCTGGTTTAACTAGTTTAAGCGTCAACACAAAAATAGGGAGATAAATGTTGGTCCCGCTCGCGCAACTCAATAGAGCTTGACGTGGTTCAATTGAGGCTGGCGCGCCGAAATTCAATAGCGCCCAGATTCAACTACAATGCAGAGCGCGCACGCATTCTCATTCGAACTCCCTCCCCGAGTTCTCCAAGTTGCGTCGGGGAAACTGCAAATCTTCCTGCCTGAAGAGATTAAATACAGTTGGAGGCTTGATACGTGTACACATATGTTCTGATTTCAACATCCAGTTGCGCGCAGCGGGACTATAGTTTCATATCAACGGGTGACAACTTGAGCGACGAAGCTCTTGATGCCTGCAGCCTGAAGTCCGGGTAATAGTCGAGTCTGGCCGGATTCAATAACGCAAGCGCGTCAGTTCGATTATAATACAGAGCAACTACGGAGCATGTTTTCTCTTTTCTCAAGGCGAGCGAGCAACAATCATTTAGACGACACTTTGCAACCAGGTGGCGACAGAGTAAATCTTTTGTTTATTTTTCATTTCTCCTATTGTCCCTCATACGTTCTGAAGATGACAATATAGGTCATTGGGTCTATTGAAAATTTGGTCACCGGCTGAGGTTAATGCAGCGATTAATCTTGCAGGGAGCTTTCTGAACTCGTCCTGGCAGAATCAACTAACGCTTCCGCTGAAGTTCCGCAACCATCAAAATATCCCGGATCCCTTTATGTAAGTTGCGATATTACCAGTTTTCTAACCACAATGGCGCGCTACGGGAAGCGGTAATAAAGACACTTCACTTCCTTTCATAATCCACCTATACCTTTTTTGCACCCGTGGCTATGAGGTTCAAGCCAAGCAATATGAAAGCCGAAAATAACGTGAACTCACCTAGAGCTGAGATGATTCGGCACTTCCAAGTTGGATCCACTTGGACCCGGTACCAAATTCGATGCAAGGGTTGTAGACTTTGACTCGAGAACCACTGTTACTAAATCTGAGAGCACCAAACAATCAAGATATAGCTGACTTCAAGTTACCGCGTTGCCCTGCCAATCCAAACAACCCTAATCACATTACCTCCATTACTCACTTTTTGAGGCCCGCGTTCCAGGTCTGGAAGCGCGAAAATGTGCCATGGCCATGGCAAAGTCAGAGTTGGAACAGTGAGGTGGAGGACAAGTCAAGTGGTGACGAAACTCGTATTTCAAGTCTGACGAAATGACCGAGATCCCGCAAAAAAAGAAAATCGACAATGAAAATAATTGATAGGGTTAAGGAGAATGTCGATATTCAAATAACTACGAGTCAAGCCCTCAGGATGAGATTGCTCGAAGAAACTGGCAGTAACCGATTAACACTTGAACGCGACATGAATGTACACATGTGGGCCGAACTTGAAACCCTTGACAAAAAAGAAATTGCAGAACAATTTCGAAACCCGGGAGAGTGCGATGCCGAGGAACATTTGAGGAATCATCCAGTCACTGGCAGGCTTTGGCATCGGCCGGGGTAGAAGCAGATATCTGCAAAGAGAGCTATGGCAGCGGTACAAATACCTTCAACTGTATTCCCAAGCCGGCTCCCAAAGGAGGTGAAGATTCTGGAATCTTGAAATGGCGGACAAACTAGTATTTGAAGCATCGGTCTTCTTGCTTTCATTCAAGCCAGGATTTACAGTAAGCGGAAATCTGGTTTCGTATTAAATTTCTCTGGTGACTGGTCAGAGGTACAAACCAAGAGAAGACGAGGAAGAAGTAGTCGCGTACTAAGAGAGCCGGAAAGAAATTGCGGATGATGAGGTCTCAGGACTCGGTAAGGGAACAGTCACAAGTCGAGTCAGGACACGGAATTACCCGCGGTGGAATGACCCCGTGCTTCAGACGGAGTGCAAGAAAGCGTAGGCTGCAAGAAGACATAAGACGAGAAGACGGAGAAGAGAAAGTATCAGTGGCTGTGTACCCCAGCAGCAAGTGTTGCGCGCGGGCACCCAGAGCTGAGCTCGAATCATTTTTGTCACCCCTTCGGCAGGATTTCATCAATTTTATTTCATTGATTGAGCACAAAATGAACAGTAATTGAATAAAAGAAAGACATCATATCCGAATTTGGCTATCTGTCTCGTTGAGCACGATGGCCGTGCATATGTGGAAACAGTAAAGCCCGCTATGTAAGTCCAGCTGTTGGACTGGTATTCGACGCTCGATGACACTAGATGTAATTCGATCCATTCACAACAGCCATGACAAGGTATTCTACACGATGTAATCAGAAATCCGGATTCGTAACGTTGAGAATAGACAGGAGATTCATAGTCAGGGCCACGGCGAGCGCCAGTGTCAGCAGAGTCAGAGTTGAACATGTGGGGATGCGGAGTCTCAGTAGAAATTGGGGATTATAAGTGGGAATGACTTGAAATACGCCAGTGTTTCGGTCAATACGCTCGAGGAGTTGACGTCGTACTGAGGGGTCGAGAACGGACTCCTGTGAAACAAATTCAGGGCCAAATTGCGAATGAGTGCTGGCGGCAAATAATTATCGACGTATCCATCGCGATCAGGAGAAATAGAATGCGAACCAAGACTGAAAGGAGTGCGATGTATCGCAGGACACGACGGCTGAGGGGCATTCGAAGGGGTGGATCGTAGTCAAGCGAATATGCATGAAACGTTCAACAGAGGACACATATGGGTGACTGTAGTATTCGCGCACACCGTAGGCAGACTGTGTAAGCTCAATGACACTTTCTACATGGGTAGCAATGATGGACCGGACCTGCGAATGTGTGTGAGAAGAAAGGATTAAATATCTCACAATGCAGCGGACATACGCGTATAAACTTAGCAGATTCGGATTCTGAGGGTCTTGGGTAGTCAGTGCACGATAGATGGCACTGGAGGGAGAGCAAGGGACGGCGCAGTAGGTCAGGGTCGAATTCCTCGAAACTCAGAGTTTTTTTAGCTGTTAATAGGGCAAAGTTCATTGCAGCTGCCGCAAGCGAAGGTGGCCAAACTAGCGGATGAATTTCAAGAACTCACGAACGAGTTTACGTTTGAGGTGGTCGGGGGCCACTCTGCACGCAACCCGCTTCAATTCCTGCCAGCAAGCGATACGTTCGATTCCAAGTGAAGTGATGTCCACGTCTGCACCTTTACCGCAATCCAAACGGTGTAAGAAAGAATATAGATGTTTTCAAAGTTTGCTGAGATTGTCTGTGACGGCATACTTTACACCGTGCATATCCAACAGACGGCGGAGAGCACGAATTGTTAAGATGGGTGCAATTTGACCATAATATATAATGAAGACGCGTGGTTGGGTCATCGACCGTTCCCGGTGCAACGGGGGCGTCACCCTGTGCAATAATCAAGACAGCGATAGCAGAGAACGCAGATTCTCGAGGGTGCATACCCCATACCGATGTGAATAGGAATAGAGGTGCGTAATGTTTCGCACTGAGCGTCATCGGGTACGGTCAGGCCATGGGCAAGAGATAGAGTGATCAGAGTGCTTCAGGGAGAGACTCTAAGTCAGAGAAAAGATCCTTCGCAGGATAAATTTTGACGTGGTCAGCCAGCAACGTCTTCCGAAGTTGATTGAGATGCTGTAACAGATTAGATCGAGACGGATCGGATAGACCCAGAGATTCGGCCACCAAACTGACATGCGTATCTGGAAAAGGTCAACCGACGCGGATAGAATAATACTTAAGACGTGAAACGACATGGATTGGGGTGAGTCGAAGGTGCCGACAGTCTTGACGCACAGACACTTATGTTTGGATAATGATCACCAGCGGACGCACCACAATCCGGTACAACCTCCGGAGACTAAGTGAGATATAATGGCATGTCGCGCGCCGCGGATGGTCAAATTCGGGGGGCAGGCGATGTGGTGGGATTTCAGCAATTTTATTAACGCAGCAGGATCTACATCAAAGATATTGCGTGACGGATCAGGCACAGAAGCAATTGGTCGAGTACGTCGCAAGATGGGGAGCGCTTGGCGATACCGTGAGGGAATTGAGTAAGGAGGATGACGAAGCGGTCGGCTGGAAATGCTTGAATTCCTGAGCAATAATCTTGGTCTTTTTGGGTTTTGGAGGAGACGAATCTGTCGGGGTGCGGAGCGGATGAGCAACATGTACAACCGTCGGAGGCAAAAAATTCTGAAGTCAGTGGCATGTGGGGTGCATAGGTTCGAGGGTTTATAATTTCAGAGTAATTTTCAGAGTGTAATGTGGGGGCACTTCCGGTGGACTCACCGGGAATGCGGGAACCTGATAGTGATTAATATGGGGTTTAAATACAACAAGAGCGGGACTTACTAGTGGCAGTGGAGCGGCAGGGATGCGAGAGCGCTACATGACAAATGTTAGTATGGGCACGATTAACGAGAGGGAACTCACCGCGAAACGGAGAAGTCCGGTCGATGGCCACTGAGTCATGCCCAACGACGGGAAAAGCCGAAGGGGCGTGTATCAAACGATGAGCTTGATGGATGTGAAAACGGGACAGTACATAATGCGAAGTATGCGCACCATTTATAATGGGATGGGTGGGATCCGAGGCGAATCACCACGCATCGAATGAGCTGTCAACGCGGTAGCCAAGGCCCAGCAAAGAAGTGTGAAGGAAAGCAGCCCAATCGTGCCCCAGAACGAGGTCAGTCTGATTGAGATCGGAGACTGCGAATGACAAAGGAAATGATATGGGGTGATGTTGGCCAGCGACAGTGGTGACGAGAAGAGGACGGGTTCGAGAGTTCAGAGGGAGCGAGTCCAGGAAGCGCACAAACAGTATGGACTGATGAGCCAGTTGGAAAGAGACAGACAGCACCTGGGAGCCTTCGATAAAGATGGGCATTGTGAACGTAGGTGAAGAGAGGAGCAGGAGAAGCTGAGTTCGCAAAGGGGATTTAAGGAGCAGTGGGAACGGATAGGAGGATGATGAACGTTACAAAAAGATGAATGATGAATGTAACCATTAATGGGAACTTAATCACAATTTACCCTTTTATAGACACATTCCCCAATGGAGAAGAAAACAGGCTCCAGTTTGTTTTTGAGGGGGGGGGGGGGGGGGGGTATATTATACTCGCATGGTCCACAGGCTGAACAACGAGTTTACGGAAGACAAACATGTAGTACTGTATGGGTGGTTATCCTTACAGAATTCTACAAGATGTCGACCGAGCACGATCATCATTCCAGGGGGTCGGACGTACAAGACGCTGGCAAACTGTGAACTGGCCGGCCGTTGGAATGGCTGGATTTCCGGTTAGAACCTCGTGGGACCTGACCACAAGCGGATTACGCAAGTGTACGGGAAGTGTTCTCTCCTCCCAGGTAAAAATCCCCGGTATCCACCAGTTCACAGAAAGCTGTCATACGGCTTTCCCTTTTCAGATGCATGCAACCACAGCTCAAGTCCACTTCCGAAGAAATAGACCCAAGGGTTTTTTTTTGGGGGGGAAGTTTGGATTGGCCGTCCATCAAGGAATGTCCCAGCAGAGGCTCCAGGCCATGAGAATTTGGAAGGGTGAGAATGAGGCTTGAGATGGGTACAAAAACGCACTATATACATAGCGGGGATATCAATATTTCCCTGCACGCCTCGACACTCTGCCGGCACGACAAACCCTTTCTTCGACACCGCCCAGCTTATTCAGTTTATCTCATCTTCACTGCCCTCGGATTATTGTAGTTATTATCTGTAGTACAGGATTGCAACACTCACATCACGGAACTTGCCCAGGCTCTCTTAGTCTTAGACAGACATTTCAACTTTGAAACTCGTCCCTCGTAGAGCTTGCCGCTCTAATGTCAAATGTGAACAACAGGTTGACACAGGAACACACGTCGCCAACGTGCGTGCGTACGACATAGGCACAAGGATTAGCGCTGGCCAGGCGTTAAATGTCATAGATGCACCAGACCACACAGTCGCGCTCTAGTTCCCTTTCATGCTCCTTGCATGTTCACGGTACGCTCCGCGGGTGGTAGAGGGCGCTAGAGGCAGTTGCCCGCCGGATGAGCGAGGGTTGCGGACGTGAAGCGAGTGGGCGGCAGTTGTGCAAGGAGCGCCGTGCGTTAGACTCGTGGCGTGTTAAATGCTGTCAAAGATGGACTGAGTGCATGTTCATCCAAGTATGTGGAGAGTATCAAGGGTGAAAACCTGCTGGCGCCAGCGTATGTCTTTCTGCTGAACTATGATCTTCACTCCCGCACGAAATTGAAGGGCTGCATGGTGGGTAAACGCCTGGTTTTTGGACCAAAAACGGAACCACCGGCAGCGGCACGACCCACCTGGAATCAAACAGGCGCTAAGGTTGACCGCAGAAATGCACATTGCAGACGTGCGTCCTTACACAATAGGGTCAAGATGCCTCGAGTAATTCGCCCAACAGGGCCAAGTGTCCGCAGAGAGAACCAGTTTTCATTTAAAACGACAATACAGTCTGTCATATGAGAACGAGCATTAGCGCTGACAGTCAGATCGCACAGGCGCGCTCCGCTTCTCTGGCCCCTCCGTGTGCTCCGTGCGCTCCACCGCAGGCGGAGGGAATGCGCGGGATGGTCCGCTGGATGAGTGAGGGTTACAGCGACGTGAAGCAAGTGGCAGCAGAATTCTGATACCAACCTGGGGATGCCGGCCGAGACACCGTGCAACTGAGGGTCGTTGGCATTTCCTTATAAGGCCTTCCGCATTTACTGCATGCTTTTTTTTCTACAGCACGAGCGGTTAAATGCGTGGCTTTCCCCACGGGTGTCCGATGTCAATGTGCCATGGCCCTGGCTCCACCTTGATATTGGTCTCAGCCAATCGGCGTTCATAGGCGATTTTTTTCTTATATAAATATACAGGGAAAGGCTCAAATGAATGCCAGTCCGTTTGTCCCACCGCGAGTGCTCTTTCCTTCGAGCGATTGAAAAGCTCCTCGTCCCGTCTTACCCAGTTCATCCGAACTCAATGTCCTCCGATACGACATTAGAAAGGTCAAGGATACCTCTAGCACTGTTCAGCCACGGCCCAAAAGGAGTGTGAAGTCTCTTTGATGTCGGGATCAACGCGACCTGACATTAAATTTCAGGCTCGAAACTAGCGAGTTTCTTTTCAGACTCAGTGGATGGCCGACGGTTGTAATACTTGGTCACATCGCTTTGCAAGTTTTCGCATGGACCTTCTTCATCGAAGTCGAGCGGCGTGGAGTTATACCCGCCCCGCATTCATTAGCCTCCTTAGCGGACAGGTACCCTCGCTCTGTCACACAAGTTGTCACCCTTCTGTCCACTGCCCTCGCTGCATGCTCATCATTGTGAGTTTATTTGAGCCCAAGGTTTTTGGAACTGACGCTATATCATCGTTGAGCCTATTCTCCCTCGGTGTTCGCAACTCGATCACCATCAGGCTTCAACGGCCGGTATCTCTAACCTCCTTACACTCTGCAATGAGTATCTCGTCGCGTTCCCTCATTCTCAGCCCACGGAAGTGGAAGTGGACTGTTACATCAATTGCGCTCGTTCTCATAACCGGCGTTCAAACGTCATGGTCCGTTCTTTCACTCGTATAAAGCTCAGATCTCACAGACATCACTGCAGCTGGAGCAGCTTGCTGACGCCGCTCTCAATTACAATTGGGACCCCGCTAAACGGCTCCGAGCTTGACCTCTCAAGTCCTCTTCTCAATCAAGCACAGACTACCGGTGTACTTGACGAGTGCGAAATCTCTCCCAGTGCGTCGTCTAGACGGTCGCATACCCCTCTGCCAGTGTCTGACTTAATCAAAATAGGTCACTTGACCTGGTTCATTCCAGGCCAGACAGATAGTGGATACGCCGCCGTGGAAGGAAACATGTCACTTCCCGCCTCTTTCTCAGCCGTGGGGCGGAATTTCAATACTTCAACTGGTATGGACATGCTTGAACATTGTACAGTGCTATTGCTTAGCATGCCACAGCCGGTGTCTATCCGCTGACAATGTTTGATGTCGACGCAAGCTCGTTATTTCCAGGAATGACAACCATTCCAGGAACCCTCGCCCCAGTGGGCGTCATCCCGGACGGCTTCTCTCACGCCTATTCGATGATGCAGCAGGGTGAGTGCCATCATGATTTCGGAAGACGAAATGTTGAACCACAGGCAAGGCTTCACCGCCGATGTATCTTGCACATTCTCGAACGATACTCCACCGGTGCAGGCGGATGTCATGCGCGGCAGTGGTGATGAGAATGAAATCCTATATTTGACAATGAATTCCGATTGCTCGGTTGCTCAGGGATCAGATTGTGAGTCGTCGAGTCTTTTTGTCCGTATCTGCTATTGATAAAGTTTCCTGCAGTGAATACAATAAGCGTCTACATAGGCAATGGAACTCACTCCTTGTTAATGGTTGCTTGCGGCACGGGAGGAAATTATAGTGCGTATTCTACGATGATAGCAGCAACGACTCTTCCGCTGATGCTTGAACAGCCTTGGCATTCTCATCGTCCCCTATCACAGCCGTCATTGGGGAATCTCCCATCACTTGTACCTTCACGCCACGTATAACGACGGTGAAGGTAGATTACCCAAGTATAAACATCTCTTCGAAGGCTATCCTGACGAAAACAAACGACACTGGAGCGATCTTGAATGGCGATGGACCGGCCAGCCTTTCAGCACTGTACACTCTGCAGAATACATTTTATTATGGGCAGGGGTCAGAGAGCAACCGCATACACGAACAGTTTGTGAACTTGATTGGCCGAAACCCCAGCCCTGAGACAGTACTGCGATCTATGGTGAGTGAGTTCCGTTGATGAGTCCACGCTTCGTACTGATTGACTGGGCAGGAGGAATACATCCGCGGGGTCGCAGAGTACAGCGGTACCGTAAGGGAATCCAACGAGCTAGCTCTTATATTTTTGACAACTTTGTCTAGGTGCTCCGCGCCTGCCTCTCGGGGAGAAATGGGACCTTTCCGGATGGGGCGCCGACCAACATGACGATCAGAACGACGGGAATGCTTTACAGTCAGACTATCGGCTGGAACAGCTGGTCGGCAAGGGAATATTGGATCCTCCTCCCCGGGACGTTCGTTGCCTTAAGCACCATCGCCATCGTGCTCGTTGCGGTAAGAAAACACGCCAGCGAGACACCGCGAGCGACGTTTAACCCTTCAAATATCGTACATCTAATCGCACTTTCGGTTGCTGGCGACCTGCGAGACAGGTTTACAGGCACTGAGGAGGAGGACTTGAGACGAGCGGAGAGTATGGAGGTGGTCCTGGGACACATTCCGGGACAGGGACCGGCGCTTCTACGGGTTTGAACATGATCTAAGGATGTCATCGTAATACGTAATGGTGTACGCAAGGTATTGCAATACAAGTGGTTGCTCAGCCGCTTAAATGAGTTCTTTGAAGTTCGCAAAGAGAAGAATGGGGGATTTCGGCAAGTCGGCAAGCTGATGCCGGACGGGGAGTTTCGGGGTTTTAAAAGGCTTCAGGCAGGCATCGTTTTACAAAGAGGGTAACGCTCCGGAAATAGAGTTGTTTCGGGGGACCCAAAAACGTTTCTGAAACTATTAGTATCGGTAATGGAATCAGTGTGCCTGAAACCAATGGTTTCAGGAGCAATTTATTGTGTACCGATACAATTAGTTTCGGGAGCGTGCCCGAAACTATTGCTTTCAGCTGCCCGGGCCGGACCGTTCCGGGCGGACCGATGAGTTTCAGGCCGGCCGAAACTTGTAGTTTCGGGATCAAGCCGAAACTCATTGTTTCTGGGCGGACAAAACTGCTCCTGAAACTAATGGTCTCAGGTGCACTGATTCCCTTACTGATACTAATAATTTCAGAAACCTTTTTGGATGCCCCGAAACAACTCTGTTTCCGGAGTGTAATATGTTCAGTAGACGATGCGCAAAGTGTTAAATGCTTGTCCCTCTTGAACCCTTGGTTCCAGTTCCACATAATAGAGCTTCACCATCTCTTCCAAATGAAAAGGTAGAAGCAGAGAAAAGGTAGCTTCCAGATAACGTGGGCCGATTCAGTCATCAAAATTTTATATAGCCACGCGAGGGCTGGTTGTGGTTCGCCAGCATCATCTTTGAAAAGGGCGAGCCCGCTTCCTAGTATGGTTCCAATCGGCACCGCTGGCCATCTGGGTCCTTTTTTGGTCCAAAATTGCTCAGCAAGCTTCCAGACCTCGCTTTGGCCGGGACTCGGGCATTCAAGTAAAATGTGGTCTAGGGTTTCCTCTGCGCCACAATGGACGCAGTTAGCTCTCTCCTCGCATTCAGGAATGTTAAGCCACCATTTCCGGAGGCGATGCGTGCCGTGCATGCTCTTCCAAAGGAAGTTGCGGATGTTTCTTCCGATGTCCCGATGGCGAATCGATTTACATATGGTCGGGGACTTGGGGTAGAAGGAGAAAGCGTCTTTAATTGCAGTCTGTACCCCTCTAACAATCTCGTCAGTCTTCTTCCGGGACACTGGTTCCCTCATTTCTTTGATGTCCTTATAGGCAATGGACTGAGTTAAAGAGGAGAGCCTTGCACCTGGCAGTTGGCTATCTAGCGCAACATTGAGATGAATGTTGTCTTCCTCAGTTTTACTGGCACCTGATCGTGCCAATGCCGCGGCTGCTGTATTGCCTGGGGAGGTCTTGGTGATTGAAAGAGTCGTCTTCCCTGTTCTCTGACGCAGCCCTGCTGCTAGAGCTCGAAGTGGGGAATGGTTCGGAACGTCTATCCACCCTCGATCCTCCCACTTCGTCAAGTTTTTTGTCATGGCATTCAGGACTGAGCCTCGAGGGTTCTCCAGGCGGAGTTCTATGTCTGCGGGTGTGGTCTGGACTGCCACCATAGCTACAACAATTTCTGCATTCGGGCGGGTTTGCTCAATTGCGGCAGGTAGCTTAATGGAACTATTTCCGGGATCATCTTCGTCGATCCAGTATCCTGCCCCAGCCACAGCATTTTCCTCCCTCCACGTGTCGTAGCTCCCGCAAAGGATATTGCCTGGGAGAGATTTTGGCGTGGTCTTCTTGCTGGTGGTGCAGCATTCTCATTGAACACGGGGAGTTTACGGTTCGTGAAGATTCGGAATCCATCTGTGAGGTTGTTGAACCTCTTGGGATTTCGGAAAATCCTTTCCTCCGACGCTTCTGTCCCCTCCTCTGGATCGTCTGGGTCGTCGGCATCGTCGTCGATGATTAATCTCGGGTCATAATGCGGCAAGAGCCTGTCAAGCCGAGTTTTGGCCATATTTGCACAACCGTGCGGGTTTGTGCAGTTTTTGAAGACACGATCATCGACACAATTAATGCACATGCATGTCGGATCTTGTTCGTGGTCCGCTGTATTTAGACGCGCGCTTATCTCCACAGCATGCCGAATTTTGAAGGAGCTATGGTTTTTTCGAAGGCAACGGCATCGCGTGCTGTTGTTGATTTGGGTTTTGCTCGGATCCTCCCCAAGGTGGTGCCACAGTGGCATGTCCAGGAGGACAGTCTTTCGTGGGTCCAAGGCCGCGAATGTAACTCCCAATTCCTGTGCACATTTGACCATTTCTTTAGAGCGCCGGTTAGCGCGCTAACTTTCGGAGACCAGGTTTGCAGGAAGGGATTTATGTGAGATTCCTTGTCAACTTTTGGATTTTTGAGGTCGTGCTTCGCGAGGCGCGCGTCGATGACATAGCACCAAGCCGCCCTTTTAGCTGGGTCAAGCTTGAGGTAAGATTTAAGCTTCATAACTTGGATCGCTTGGTTCCTTGCAGTGAGATCGAACATATTTTTACCTCCAGCGGAAATTGGCGCCAGGAGCATCTCTCTCTGGACAGGAGACGACTTTGTCCCACTCCACATGAACTCTCTTTGCAACCTCGTGAGTTGTTTTTCAATCGATTTTGGCATGCCATTAACTTGAGTAAGGTATTGGGTCATTGATCCTATCGTCATTTGGACTATATGTCTACGCATCTCGAGGGTTGGGTGCCCTCTGTCCCACCGTTCTAGACTGGCGTTAATTTTCTCAACTGTAGGGGTCCAGACAGAGTTGTCATCTACTTTATTACCCACTCGTGCTCCCAGGATGCGGACAGACTCGCTGTCTTTCGCGATGGAATCTGGATCTCTCAGAACTGGCCTCCATACGCCACCAGCTTCAAATTTTTCCTTGAGAATCAAAATTGTTTTTTTAGGTATGTCCTCGTTATGGCTACTTTCGAGTACATTCGGGGCAGTGTGTAGCCGCAGCCCTGATCCCGCATTCTGTCGTGCGCTCTCGGAGTCCTGTCTCTGGTATGATTGAACTTCGAGCTCTGCTAAACCATCTCAAGTCCCCTCCATTCTCCTCACAACCGGATCCGTTGACGCACGGGGCTGAGTCTCCCCCAAAAAACTATCACAATCGCGGGATCCCCGCCAACCCCAGTGCCGGACGATTATCTCCGCCTAATCTCAAAAATCCTGTCGGCTGAACTCGTCAAGAACTCTACGGATACAGTGGTCATAAATTAGAAATTTTGCGTATACTACAGTCGCATCAAAATAAAACCAAACTAAAACGCAAAGCCAGAAGACTCACTACATTTTGATGGCCACTCGGCCGACTTGGTCGATGTCGGTGAATCCTTTCACGGGCCACGAAGCTGGTTGTATGGACTCAATACCAGTAGGGCTGCAGGATTGTATTGCGCTCTACTTTAAAGGACGAGGTCTTTATTTCACTGTCATGAATGATGCGATATTAACACCCTTGCCGATTCGACGTTGTTTGACGCGTGCTGACCCAAGCAGACGTTCATGTAAATCGATGGCGTGTGCTTCTCGATACTCACACCGTTCCCTCACGGAAGTGGAATTCTCCCTTGCCGTTCTCGAGCGTCCGGGCCCTGAAGATTTCGCAAAGCGGAAACACCATCCAGGCGGAATTTATTTCGGGTGTTTCTTCGGTGCGTTCGGTTGGAAGTAAATTAATCTTGATGTAAGTACTACGTCTCTCCTAGAAGGGTGGATCAAACTTACCAGGTCGACTGAATTCTAGAGGCGACATCGATGGCGGTACTACTCGAGCACACCGGTGATTGTATACATACCTTCTCTGTGCATTTGTGCTCCTAGTGGACCTTATTCTTGATCAGACGAGCAACATTCATTTAGATGACACTTCGCAACCGCGGGCGTGATGGAGTAAATATTTTTATTTTCATTTCTCCTATTGTCGGTCATATGAGCTGGAGATGAGCATACTAGGTCCTCATTACCAACTGAAGTTAATCCAATGGTTCTTGCAAGAAGCATTCTGCAACTCGTCGTGCCAGAATCAGCTACCTCCCAAAGCAATAATCAAATTACCTGCCTGCGTTGCGATATTACCTGCTTCTCTCCATCCACAGTAGCCCGTTTTGGGTTGGTTATGGAAGCGATAATTAAGACACTTCACTTCCTTCCATCATCAACATACACCATTTCTGCACCCGTACCGCGTTACGCTGCCGATCTAAACCACCCTAATCACATTACCTTTGGTACTCACTTTTTTGAGGCCCGCATTCCAGGTACGGAAGCGCGAAAATGTGCCACGGTGATGTCAAAGCCAAAGTTGGAACACTGAAACGGGGGACAAGTTGAGTGGGGACGAAACTCATATTTCAAGTCCTGATGAATTGATGTCAATGAATGCGAAGACGGAGATCCCGAAAAAAAAGAACGTAGAAGCCCAGAGGAATAGGACAATGAAAATAGTCGACAGGGTTACGGAGAATGACAGTGTTCAAATAACTGCGAGTCGAGCCGGCAGGATGAGATTTCTCGAAGAAACTGGCAGCAACCAATTCAGACTTGAACGTGAAGCCATTTACCATTACAGCCGTTTGCTTATGTTCGTAAAATACGTTTTTTTTTTTTTCGTGCTGTCACGTGTCTGCCGGAGTTTGAACCAGGTCATTGCGGAATAATCATATGAGTGATTTATCTGCTTGAGAGGCCCTGTGTTGCATCGAGACCCATGAAATTTGAAGCCGGCGCGAGTGTAGTGGAATGCCGAAGCATCGGCATTGTCCGGATCACATCATTTCTCATCCCTGCTCATCCCGCCGCTCTCCGGAACCATTTGTGGCACTCCCATCTCAAAAGTCAAGGTAAACCAGCCCATAAGAACATCTGGCATGGCTCAGCTCCAGCCACCCTTAGGCACGTGACAGCATGAAAAAAAAAAACGTGTTTTCACGAACATAAGCAAACGGCTGTAAATAAATAAATAAAAAATGGAGAGCATTTTCGAAACCTGGGAGAGTCCAATGCCGGGGAAAGTTGGACATTGGACATTGAGGAATCATCCAGCCACTGGCAAGGTTTGGCATTGGCCGGAGTACAAGCAGATATTTGGGGTCAAAGGAAGAGCGGTTGCAGCGCTATAATTACAATTTCACCTTCAACTGTATTCCCATGCTACCTCTCAAAAGAGGTGAAGATTCTGGGATATCGAATCTTGATCTTGAAATAGCGGGCAAACAAGTATTTGAAGCTTTGGTCTTCTCGCTTTGATTCAAGCCAAGATTTACAGTAAGCGGAAATCTGGTTTCGTATTACATCTCTGGTCAGAGGTACAAACCAAAACCAAGATAGGCCAAGGAAGAAGCAGTGGAGAGGTTGCGTACTAAGAGAGCCGGAAAGAAATTGCGGATGGAGAGGTCTCAAGACTCGGTAAAGGACGAGTCATGATGCAGAATTACCCGCGGTGGAATGGGCCCGTGCTTCAGACGGAGCGGAAGAGTAGGCTGCAGCAAGACAACACAGGGCGGAAGAAGACGGAGAAAGTATCAGCGGGACTGTGTACCCTACTCGCCGAGTGTTGCGCGCGGGCGCTCAAGCTGAACTTGATTCACTTTTGTTTCCCAACTTCGATGATAGCCAGTGCTAGATTTTATCAATTTGCTTCAATGATTGAGCGCAAAATGAGTAGTACTTGGTAAAATAAAGACATATCATATCCGAACTTAGCTACTTGTCTCGTTGAGCGCGATGGCCGTGCGTATGTGGATGGGGGATGAGAGGTTGGGTGTACATCAAATCGAGCAGAAAACAGGGGTCCGCCCGAGTTCGAAGAGAAAGATAGTGAGAGAGACCGAGCGAGGGAGGAGGCGGGCAAAATGTACGCGCACCCACAACGTACCCGCTCGAATTCTCCATCTCCATCCCCACCTCTACTCACTGATGCGCGAGGGCTCATCCAAACCCAAAAGTATACCATAATCTGCGAAGCGTGCGCCGACCGTAGCCGCGTAGAAGAAGGACAACGATGCCAACGGCGGATCGCTCCATGACGAGCGCGAGTGCGAGGACGTGGGCGAGGTATGTCCCATACGCACATGCGTACACACCAGCCTCGATATCAATGTCCCTTGCGTAGCGCACATGCGCTGCGCCGGCTGCGCAGGAGGAGGGGATCACGAGGACGACGATGAGGGAAAGGAGGTCCTCGCACCGCGCCTGTACCCGTACCCGCACCCGCACTTCCCCATCCCCGCGAGTGTGCGAGTGCGTACGCGGACCTGCGCAGCTCATAGCCTGCGCGTCCCATACCACTCAGCAGGGGCGAAGGGGAACACGAGGGCGGGTACGAGGAGTAAGGTTGGGGCGAGGGTGTGGGCGAAGGTGGGAACGAGGGCGAAGGCGAAGGTGGGTGAGCAGAACGAGAGTGTATCAAACCGCAGACTAACTGAGGGCGGGGGAGGGATGTATGTGCACACGTACCTGCACTCCGTCCACATCGACGCACGCCCACTCCATATCCATCTGCATTCCCATCCCCGGCTGCGCGCTTCTCTGTCATCATCAAATCTGCACCTGTACTATCCTCCTGTCCCATCCCCATCCACCTCCGGCAAGAGACACACGAGATGCATGAGGTTCGTGTGCGAGATGCGCAGGTGCGGAGAGGTAGCGGCCGCAGCTTCACAGGCGTGAACGGGGCTCGCTGCGCTCCCACTCGCGCATGAGGAGAACGATTTGCACTCGTTCCTCAGTAAGCCCACCCCGGCGCAGGCGAAGAGGAGGGGAGCGAGCCCAAAAAAGCGGCCTCCCACGCGAATCCAAAGAGCGCGGAGCACCCAAAAAGGCATGTACGCGGCGCCGTCTGGCTGCTCGCACGCCGGAATAAGGCTCGTCCGCAAGCCACAAGGGAGCGCGGGGTTATGTATGGCCGGCGATGACTGAAGAGGCCATTCCGCACAGCTCTCACGCCGCGATCGACAATGCGAGAGATCTACGAACGCGGGGGCGAGGGCTGAGCGCGAGAGGGTGGTGAGCACCATGAGGCAGTCAAAGTGCGCACGAATGCGGAGAGGGATTGGGAACGCTGGTGGAAGAAGACACAGAGGGTGAGGGCGACGTATGATAGCAGCGTACGACGCGGAGAGGAGGCTGATACTAATGGGCTAGAGGTACGCGGGCAGAGATCAGATCTCGAAGTTCTTGAAGACGTCGCAGCGGTGGCCTTGGGGGATGAATTCTACGTGACGGGTGATTAGTACATATAATGAGAGGAGGCAGGGGACGCACCGAGGACTAGAATTGCAAGACTGATTCGGGATCCAGTGGACAGATGGATGTAGAGCAACGCCGCGAAGGATTACGACAATGAGTCTCGATACTGCAGTTCACTCGCGCAAGTACGGATGACACGACAAAAAGACAAGGAAAACGCACTAATGACGCACCCAACCTGCGAGACGTCACAGAAGTTATCCTTCCAGGGATGAGTGAACGAAGACCATCTCCGCATCAGGGATAGAGGCAAACCCACAAGTTCCATGCCGGAAACGGGGGGCGAAGACCGGGGCACTGAACGATGAACGGCGTAAACAATCTCTACGGGCGCGATTTTCAGACAATAAAGCAGGAGAGAGCGATCATGATAGACGAAGGGAGGTCACTACAATGATAACCAATCGCAGAGACGCGGTTGAACCCAGAGAGTTGTCTATCGGCGATGTCGAGAAGAAAGCGGAAGCGAGCAGTCAGCGGCTGTGCATACACCGCCACAGTGTCATCCTATTTACGTCCTCCATCTCGCTGCAATTCTCTTGCAGCGTTCAAAAAACCCGACTCTTGGATTCTAGCTTCTTGGTTTTACGAAAATCTGGTCTATATTCTTGATGCAGGTTTGACACCACTTGCGGACCAAATATTCGGAATTCTTCGAAATGAACCAAGCCCTCCCGAGTCCCCGAATCCTCGAAACAGGTTGAAGCCGTGAACCACATTGCTGTTTTCTACCGTTGGAGTCGGGCTTGGTGTCCTCCAGTTCCTGCTAATTCTGATTCACGTTGCTTGTTTCTCGTTATTTTCGCCTTCATTACTATTCTTACCCAGGATAATTGTCATCTCCGCGGACTAAAGGTTCTCAATAATAATCTATTCATCCTACACTCTCCTCGGTTCGACCTTCCACATCCCTCGCTCCGATTCCATGTCCACCATGCGCCTGACAGTTTTCTTGCATGAATGCTCGGACTGTTCTGCCCAGTCACTGAGTTTCCAAATGTTGTATGGGCTGTCGTAGATCTCCAAAATAGTAGCCCCACACAGGAACCCACAGTACACGACGTCGGACCAACTGCGAATATTTATTGACCCCTTCGTGGACCATTGGTGGACCTGTCATTGGGATTTTTCTCTCCGGCCTGCGTGGCAGCTGATCTCATTCAGAGTGACCCACCTGGAATTTTACGCCATCCTTGATATTCATTCACATTCCACCGGCCGAGGCAGTATAACCAAAAGTACAAGGGAAATGTTATAAGTTCATTTTGTGTTCATGTCCGAGGTACTGGAACACAGCCATGTGGCGACACAAGGTCCCCATCATGTCACTGTCAGAGGTACCAATATTAATGTTGCCACTGGTGTCATGCCGGCACTTATCTTCCTCCTCCTACCACCACGACGACCGCGTATGGACAGCGAAGCGCACGCAGAAGCTAATTTCTCATCCCACTCTACCCCAGAGGATCCTGAAATCGCCTCGTGAGCCCATTCTGTACTTTAATCGACGCGGATCGTGAGACAGAGCGCTTAATTCAGCTCCGGCGGCGCCATTTTCTCTGGTTCGCAGCACTTCACTGTGACTGGCGGTACTTTCACAAGCGTCATGAATGTGCAAGCCGTTGCTCCCGCTGTGATTCCGGGTGAATTACCTTCGCCAGTCTTTACAAGAATATGCTCAATATTATTCTCAGACTTCCGAACGATCCCGCTAGGAGACATACATCTCCTACGCGAAATAGGATTGAAAAGAGGATCACACACCACCGGGCGCCAGCGCAATCGATGTTCCGTTCGTCGCGTATACTCCGCCAGAGTCGTGGGCTTAGAGAGGAATATGACGGTTGCCACGTACCAGGGCGATGGCGCAGAGGAGGTGCGTTACAGCGGCTGTCCTCATATATGCTCTGACTGAGTTCTGCAGGAATGGTGGGCGGATATTACACGATATTCCTGGCTTCGGTGAGAGATAATCCCCATGCTGTCCTCAACGTTGATGGGTTGTCCTTAAGCCATCCACATTTCGTGCAGCTGTATGGCTTCACAACTTCGTCCACAATGTATGCTGCTGTTTTTCATGACGGTATGTCATTTCATTTACAAATCTCTCATTTTCAGCCGCCTACAGATCACATCCAATTTAGAGAATTTTGGTACGTTTCCAACCCATCATTGGTCTCACTTTGGCAGTAGCTCGTTCAATAGTTGTTATCGAGGGCATCTCTTTCAAAATCAAAATTTCGGCCATTGCAGAAGATGGTCCCTCCGGTTATCTATTTCTCTGCCCGGAATCGGAGTTTCACGCTGGAGTATCGTCATTTAGATGGCCGGATTGTCCAGCCTTCTGGTCCCTGGACCCAGCGGGCATTGAACATCTCAGCCCAGAAGAGGCAACTCGTTTCGGATTCCCCACTATCGAGCCCACAATTGAGGCGTGGGGGAGATCATGGGATCCTACCGTCTACGCAGGACTCCGTCAATTCCACCGAGGCAAAGGCTTTGATCCAGACAGCCAAGATATCGCGCGGCATCTTGGCGGGCCACTTTTTCGGCTCTCCCGCGACATGGAGCCTCTATCTGCCCACGGTGAGTCCACAGTTCCCCTAACCAATGAGCAGTGGATCCCGATGATCCTGGGTCTGAAGAACAGGACAATCAAACCACATTCAATCTTGTTCACGATATCCTCCCGCTTTCCAAGACCTTCAAATTTACAATGAATGTGCAGCTGGCGCTCATTGTGTTTCTGATCGTCTTATCGGGGTATGGGCATGGGGAAAGGACTCGGATAATTTGATCTCAGTAGAAGGTCGATTTGGACGAAAGGGCTACATTACGACGATTGATATACCGTTTCTTAACATATGTAGGTCCATTCGGGAAATTTTAGTGGTCGCTTTAAATTTTGGGAGTAAAATTGAGGTACAGCAGTGCCTGAGACTCGCCGCGACTTCAGCAAGACTTCAAATCTATGGGGGAACTTAGAGTTACCTTCTACCAGCCCAGTGAGGTGCGACTGGTTATAAGAGAACGGATGAACGAGTGTGATGTGAATCTCACAGTTAACGCAAGCAAGGAGGGTCTCGAAAAGAGCTAAGAAACTGCATGAAGCAACAAGTCGAGTTCGGACGCGGAATTACTTCAGACAGAGTGCAAGAAAGAGTAGGCTGCAAGAAGACACAAGACGGAAGATGACGGAGAAGAGAAATTATTAGTAGCTGTGTACCCCACTCGCTGAGTGCCCAGAGCTGAACTTGATTCATTTCTCCCCCCAATTCAGCCTTCCACGAGGGCCAGCGCTGGATTTTATCAATTTTATTTCATTTGAGCACAAAATGAGCAGACTTGAATAAAAGAAAGACATCATATCCGAATTTCGCTACTTGTCTCGTTGAGCGCGATGGCCGTGCATATGTGGATGGAGGATGGGGATGGGAGGCTGGGTATACATCAAATTGTGCAATCCGCTCGAGTTTCACGAGAAAAATAACGAAAAAGACAAAGACTGCGAGGGAGAGGACGGGCAGAATGTACGCACACCCACAACACATCCGCGCGAATTATCCATCTCCATCCCCACCTCCACCGTTGCGCGAGTGCACACCACAGCCAAAATTATACCCAGATCAGCGCCCACCGTACCCGCAACAACGCCAGCGGCGGAGCTCGATCACGAGTGCGAGTGCGAAGACAAGGGTGAGGTAAGCCCCATGCGCACATGCGTACATGCCCGCCTCGATATCAACGTCCCTTGCGTCGCGTATCCACTCCCCCAGCTGTGCAGGAGGAGGGGATTACGAGGACGACGGTGGAGAGGACCCGTTCGGGCACCAGCACCCGCGCTCTTCCACCTCTGCGAGTGCGCGAGTGTATGCGCGGACCGGCGGAGCTTGAAGCCTGCGCGTCCCATACCACTCAGCAGGGGCGAAGGGGAACGCGAGGGTGGAGACGAGGGAGCAAGACGGGGACGGGGACGAGGACGAGAGCGAACGCCAAGCCGAGAGCGCCAGACCACAGCGTAAGCCGACGAGGGTAAGGGTGCGGGAGTGATGTATGCGCACGCGTACCTGCACACCGTCTCCATCGATGCGCTCCCACTCCATCTCCATCTGCATTCCCATCCCCCACAGCGTGCTTCCCCGGCTTCACCAAATCTGCACTTGCATCGTCATACCGTCCCCGTCCACCTCCGTCGACCGGAGCACGAGACGGATGAGGTGCACACGTGCGGAGAGGTAGCGGCCGTAGCCGCTGCGCAGGCGTACACGGATCTCACTGCGCTCCCACTCGCACATGAGGAGGAGGGCGACTTGTGCTCGTTCCATGGCAAGCGCGCCGCGGCGGAGGCGAAGAGGTGGGGAGCGAGCCAAAAAGCGGCCTCCGTGCGAAGGCAAAGAACGCGGAGAGCTCAAAAGGGAAGCGCGCAGAGGACACCGAGCTGAGCGTCGTCCGCGCGCCCGCATGGCGGAATCAGGCAGGGATTCGCCCGTCCGCACGCTGCGAGAGTGTGCACGGGTGTGTATGATCGATGATGAATGAGGGGAAGGCTCTGGCTCCCACGCCACGATGGACCATGCGGGAGCGCGAGTCGGTGAGGGATGTTCACGAACGCGGGGGCAAGGGCCAGTGTGAAGGGGAGATGAGCACCATGAAGCAGTCAAAGCGCGCACGAATGGGGAGAGGAATTGGGCATGCAGATGAGGTCGCGGTATGATAACAGTGCACGACGCGGAGGGGAAGCTGCTAGGCTAGAGGTACGTAGGCAGAGATTAGATCCCGACGTGCTCGAAGACGTCGTAGCGGTGGGCCGGGTGGCCTTGGCCGATGGATTCTACGTGAAAGGTGATTAGTACGCTAAGGAGAGGAGGAACGCAGGGGACGCACTGAGGGCATCTGCAGGGATAGAATTCCGAGAGACCAATTCAGCCAGGTAGGTGCAGAGCGACGCCGCGAAGGATTACGACAATGAGTCTCGATACTGCAGTAGACTCGTAACTACGGATGATACGACAAAAGGACAGAAAACGCACTGATGTCACACCCAGCCTGCGAGACGGCGCGGAGGTTGTCCTTCCCAGGAGTGAGTTAACGAGGATCATCTCCGTATCAGGGATAGAGACACACCCACAAGTTCCACGCCTGGAACGGAGGTCGAGGCAGACGACAAACGACACAGCCGTAAACAATCTCCATGCAAGGGAGGTTTCAGACGATGAAGTAGGAGGGAGCGGTTATGCGGGACGAAATGAGGTCACGGCAATGCCGAATGAATGGCAGAGATGCGCTTGAATGCAGAGAGTCGTCCATCGGCGATGACGGTCGAGTTTGAAGAAAGCTCAAGGCAGCGATCAGCGGCTGTGCACACACCGCCACGCCGTCGTCATCATACTTACGTCCGCCATCTCGCTGCAATTCTCTTGCAGCGTTCAAAAAACCCCGACTCTTGGATTCTAGCTTCTTGGTTTTACAACAATCTGGTCTGTATTCTTGATGACACCACTTGCGGACCGAATATTCGGAACTAACCTCTCCCCGAATCCTCGAAACCAGCGGAAGTCGCGAACCACATTGCTGTCTTCTACCGTTGGACTCGGGCTTGTTATCCTCCAATGCCTGCTAATTCTGATTTACATTGCTTTTTTTCTTGTATTCTTGTCCTGGATGGTATTGCTCTCGACTGTGCGGAATGAGTCTGTGGTCTCAGGGGTTTTTATAATAATTGTTTCATCCTGCACTCTCCTTGGTTCGACTTCCCACATCCCAGTCTCTGTTATGATTCGATGTCTTGCGCCTTTCCCGCAATGCCCGTCTCGGATGGATGTCCAAACTGACTTACCTGGCCGAATGTTGATACATACAATTATGCGGACTATTAGAGCACTGCAATGGCGCGTTCCCCGCCAACCCACAGCACTATACAAATATTTATTGGCACTTCGACCCGTTGCTGTTATCTCTCTCCGGCCTACGTTGTTTGATCTAATTCAGAGTACGTCGACTTCTCAAACTGGACTTTACCCCTTCCTTGATAATCACCTCTTTCAGCGTGCACCAGACAATGTGAACTCAGAGGAGCGAGCTGAATGCCTATCTCTCTCAGTGGCCCGATCACGTGGAATGCAAGCTATGATAACTTATTGACTGTTGCTCGAGGTCGAACTCCAGCCTATGTACCAGAAGGGAATTATTTTCCTCCTTTGCAATACCCTTCAAACTCTGGATTCTACGCAGTTGAAGCCATGGATATGGTTAGTCAGAGCCCAAATCTATGGCAACATATCCTTGCTTCTCTCGCCGAGACAGTTGAGGATGATTTTCTCGCCGTTCTCGGAAATAGAAATCCCACCACTGTCAACAGAAATTAAATACCAAATTGATTCCAGGTGTGTCTTCGGTATTGTGGTTGGTAATTTCGAAAATTCACTCTCCTCAAAGGTATAACTACGTTGGCTATCCAGCACTATTTGCTGAACTGTGTGTGCAAACTGAATGTAGGAGTACTTTTTCAGAGACAACGTGATCTCCTCGCTCCCTTCTCATGCCTGACAGATCCTTTCGAGTTTTTGGCACTAGGATATTAATGCCATTCCCACCATGCACCCCTTTCCGAGCTCACGAATGGTTTTCTCCGCTTTCCTGGCTCATCCTCTGCAGGGCATCGATCTCGATCTCGAGTCCGTGAAACAGAGTCCCCATGGACCTACCACTGCTTCAGTCTGATGTGGCATCTCGAGACGAAATCTCAACATATGTCGGATGCACTAGCGCGGATATATCTTCGAAAACCAACCCCTGTCCGAATATGACTCCGTAGATCTTTTGTGGTGTAACTTTCTCAAATGTCCAGCCACATACGTTGGAACATATCTCGAACCCGATACACCCCCGAGAGTCAAAACATGGACATGAATTGAATATATTTTCTCATTTCTCACATCACTGCTCCGCCCCAACATCTTCTTTCCTCTCCATTTTGGGGAAGATTTTGTGAATGTCCGAATGGCCAACCATCAACCAGTGGCATGGCATTTTGAATTTCTGTCTGGCATATCCTGATCCGACTCTAGGTCCGGGCTTCGTGTACTTCATCTTTCTCCATGCGAATATCTACTTATACAAAAGAAGGCCGTCACGTGTGCAAGGCAGCAGCCAATCAGGTTATAAAGCCAACTGTCAAAAACTGCGGCTGTGCTCTCTCGCTTGCTTCTGACGGCATCAAGACGGCATGACATCGTTGTCCTCTTCGAGGTGCTGGAGCTGGCCTCCGACTTCTCTAGCTTACTGTTCTTGGGAATCTGTGGTACTATTGGACAACACTGACTCAAAAGCAATGCAACAGAAATGTCCTGGCCTGTCGCTGGCCCTGATCATTCACCACACTGGGTATTACAGTCAAATTACAGTTTACTGCCGGTGAAGGCTCAGCATCAGGTCTTACTATTTTCGATGTTTGGCAGTGGCATCATAAGTTCCGGACAGTGGGAGATCTCTGCACGATATTGGGAATATCAAGATTCAGCAGGTACCGCGGTCCTACACTTACGAGTGATTGTCGTTGCAGCGGGGGCAGCCAGGACATGAATTCCTCTATGTAGTTCCTTTATCAGCTTTAATCAGTGCACCAATTAATTTCCTGGAGATAAACCATCAGATCCTTTGTATCTCGACCTCCACTGTGGCAGCTAGATTGAGTATCCACAAATTTGTTATTATTCCGGCAAGAGCCGCCAGACATCATGCAAATTCTACGGCAGTTCCCAGACTGAATTCTGGCAATGGATAAAGGTCTATAACAATTCTGAGCTAACTGCCAATTTCCTAAAGGTTCATCTGACATTTGTGAGGTTCGAATTCACGACAATAATATCTCCCGAATTATTTCTCTCTATTTTTGTGATATGTAAACCAGAGACGTCAACTACAGCAGGATACAGGGGACACGAGGAACCAACCGCAGGTTGGTGACGAGGGTCCACCAGAGATATTCTGGACTCGGAGCATGACAACAGTTAATCTGGATATTTATTCCTGGACTTCAGGAGTTCCGAATTCGTTGCAATTTCTTACAATATTTCCGTTGCGGAGCACGGGTCGCTGCTAGTTAGTGATTACTTCATGGTTAATTATACTTTGGCAACAATTTTACATTCCATTTAGCGAGGATTTTGTACCTCTGATGATCCATATTGATATTGCTATCCATGGCCAGACAGGTCTGATCATTGCTCTGGAAATTGAGAGCAGCCGCAGTCTAGAATGATTTTAAATACCAGCAAACACTAATGTGCGACATTAATTCAAAGAAAAGCATACTTGTGTGTTTGACAAATTTATGTGATTCATTTGACCTCTTGTATCTTTACCACAGCTGCTAGTTCAAAATTTCTGATTCATTTATAAATATGTAATACAACGGAATAGCATATATATAGGAAACACCACAATTGAGTCAAGTCCTAAGATGCCTCCTCATCTGAACCCTCTGAATTTTCACTGACAGAACCTTCCGATGCTTCCTCATGGTCATGAACGAGTGTCGCAAGCTCCTCAGCCTCAGCCAGTTTGTTCAGACTGCTGTATGTTAATGCTAGCTCTTGCATAACTTGCAAGGTGTGTGGATGATTAGCACCCAGAAGGCACTTCTGTTTCTCTAGCGCAACAATTTGAAGTGCTTCTGCCTTTTGGAACTCGCCTACATGGTAGTAGGTCCATCCCAGATGACCCATAGCCCGAAGAGTGTCTGGATGGTCATCACCAAGAACCTGTTTTCGCTTCTCTAGCATAACAACATCCAGCTCTGCTGCCTGCTGGAATTTGCCTAGGTGCCAGTATGTGGATGCCAGATTCTCCATAGCCTGAAGAGTGTCTGGATGGTCATCA
Organism: Mycena leptocephala; assembly: GCA_029378395.1. Lineage (NCBI taxonomy): Eukaryota > Fungi > Basidiomycota > Agaricomycetes > Agaricales > Mycenaceae > Mycena > Mycena leptocephala. The sequence goes on along the minus strand of JARJLF010001258.1, from coordinate 37,180 downwards.
CCAAGAACCTGTTTTCGCTTCTCCATCACTACAACTTCAAGCTCTTCGGCCTTGTAGAACTTGCCTAGCTTCTGATATGTTGCAGCCAGATTAGCCATGGCCAGAAGAGTGTCTGGATGGCCATCACCAAGAACCTGTTTTCGCTTTTCTAACACAATAACTTCCAGCTCCTCTGACTGCTGGAATTTGCCTTGGTGCCAGTATATTGATGCCAGAGTCCCTATAGTTTGAAGAGTGTCTGGATGGTCATCACCAAGAAACTGTTTTCGCTTCTCTAGCACAACAACCTGAAGCTCTTCTGCCTTGTGGTAGTTGCCCAGATGGTGATATGACAATGCCAGATCACCCATAGCCCAAAGAGTATCTAGATGGTCATCACCAAGAACCTGTTTTCGCTTCTCTAGCACCGCAAGATAAAGTCCCCTGGCTTCCTCAGACCATCCTGCATAATAATAGATCATTCCATATTGTGCACCAAAATCTACCACTGCCCGCTGATTGCCATGCCTCAAGGAGTCAACATGGGAAATTAATCTCAGACTAGCAAGTTGTTGATGCTCAGATTGGATTTCCGCAATGGACATGCCCATTATGGCTGTCATGATGGAATGGTATGAATGTTTGTCTGTGATTGTCGTTTGACTCCAGCTATGCACTAGTGGATGAATTGAAAACATTTTTCTGTTTGGATCAAAGCTCATGAGGGAATAGGCCTTGATTTCATTTATCACTTTCAGGAAGCGAAGGGTGTCCCATTCACCTGCAGGCTCAGTAAACTGTGCTAGGAACTCCAGTGGTTTTTTCAGTTCTTCTCCAGATGCAATGGCCAGGTGGAATCTGTATGTGCTGGCTCTGCTGAAAATCTCCTCTGAAATTTCATCTCTATGGAGAAATGAACAAAGCTGCAAGAACATCGCAGCTGGCTGGCTAAGCTGTTCAAAGCTCATTTGCCATGTCGTGTACACTGTCCATTCATAGTTATCATGACTTTGGGCAGGTTTTTCACTCAGCAGTTGGGCTCGATTCCTCATGTAGATGTCCAAATAACTGTTGAGGGCTCCAGATTGTGAGATGAATGCTCCAGCTTGCACAATTGCAAGAGGAAGGTAGCACATTTCCTTTGAAATATCACCTATGATGAAGTAGCAAGAAACAAATATCAACTCACCTTTACAATCTCAGCTGCAATTTTTGTGTTTGCTGATGAACTCTCTTGAGCAGCACTTTTGAGTAACAATTCCACAGCATCTGTCTCTTCCATATCAGACACAGCAGAGTTTGCTCCAGCATAGACACAGAGCCCAGGGTTACGAGTTGTGATGATAATATTTCCATGAGTGCACTGAGGCAGAAAGCTATTCAGGTTGAGCTTGGGGTCATCAGTGTTGTCATAGAATAGCAGCCAATCTTCCTGGTTGCTCACGAGCCACTTCAATACATCCTGAGAAGAGCTGCCAATATTTTTCAGGGTTGCTATGCTCTTCAACCCTGTATCAATTGTTTCTGTTGTGCTGGCCTCTAGGAAAAACTTGTCTGTGAAGCTAGACCCATGATGATCAATATATGGGTATTTACTGGTCAAATTCCCAACTCACAGTGATGAGTCATTGAGAAACTTCAGTCCAATTTGTGTTTTTCCTGCACCACCTAGCCCATGCAGAACATAAATGTGTTGCTTGCCAATCTCCTGGTTGAAGAATTCAAGCATCTTGTCAAGGATTGCCTGTCTGCCATGAAAAATTCTCGATGGTAGTGGGCAATTGTTAGTTTGTCGAGCAGTTTGATCTGCAGAGGTACCTGCAAAAAGCTAGGTGAAAACAGAGTAACACTATTGAAATGAGAATCTTACAGGGTGGCATGACAGTTGTATGAATGCAATTTAAATTTCCACCAATGAATGTCCCGCCATTAATTACTCTTTGCTCCTGTGGTTGGGCATCCCAAGGTCGGTGAACGGTCCCAGCAACAAAACTGATGACTGATGGTGCAGTTTCACCAAATGGCCCTGTCACAAGCCCCAAGTTAGACACATCCACCATGGTTGGAAGATGAAAAGATGGTGTGAATTCAGGTTGTGTTTCTTCTGCAAATATCTGGGTAGAAAAGAGTGGATTTGGAACAAGCTCGCTCAACATCAACCCAAATTGGTTATCAGAGGATGAAATCTGGCTGAAATCCCCTGCAAAGCTGGACATGGGATGCTCGGAACCCATAGAATTCATTGAGTCCTGAAACTGTTCGTGATATCCAGCTGTGAAATCTTGTGAACTGTGTGTGGTGCTGACCGACTCCAAGAAATGTTGAGAATTGAATTCATGTTCCTGTGGTGGAAATGTAGATGGTCCAGAGTTCGAGAAAGATGGACTAGTTGAAACAAAGGTAGCTCGAGGGTCTGCATTGGCAACATGGAAGGATGAGCTCTGTGTCCGATTCAGAATCTGCGCACGCTGAGAAACATCTTTTCGGCTTCATCAGATCCTGTTGATTACATTGGGAAGGCAACATACCATATGGTACCATCCTTGTGGCTCCAAATCCTCGGTCATTCCTTTCAACCCCGGGTAACTCGCGACTCGGGCCATCTGCCACAAATTCTAGTGAACCGGTATCTTGTCCTGGCATAGCCTGCGAGTTATGGACAATAGTCATGTCCCCTGTATTGTCGATAAAAGTTCCACCATTGATTTGGAACCCAGAGGCGGAGGTGAATAGTGGCATGGAGGAAGCAGAAGAGAGTGGGCGACACGGCACCCAGTGAGAAGCTGTTGTAGGGCAGTGCTCTATTGCTGCCGAGCTCCGCGCTAAAATGGCGCTTATTTTACATCGCGCGCTTATTTGACCGGATCTTTCAAAGTTTTAAATTCTTTCATTTAGAATCGCATATCATCGCAGCACCCAACTTTGAAACATTGGCCAGAAGCAAATTTTCATTCCAACTGCTTATCTTTGCTGACCTGAGATAGCTGTGCGGTGCGGCATCTTCTACCGGTTTGCATGATCGATATCAACGCCATGTCACATAGTTCAACAGCTTTCAAGCGCAATTCAGTTTTCGCTCACGAAATTCTTCTGGCTGTGCTGAAGTGCAACACATTAGTTGTCCTACAGCCACGTAGTGTGCTCCTGCTGTATGAAGAACCAGCAAATATATTCCCTCACTCTTCTCCCGCAATTCACCGAATTTAGTTTTGTGTTTTCTGAGAGTAGTAGTATAGGAAAGAATTAGATGATTTCGTCGTAATGATTCTTTTGTCCGTACTGTCTCCTGTTTAAGGTCATGCTGTATGGCTAAGGTCAGGGTGAAAATATCCATCAGTGAAGGCGTGGGTAGTAGGTCGTACAGCTTTGAGCAGAAAGAATGAAGCAGTCGTTGCTTACACGATAATTCAGCGGCAGATTCAGACCAGGGTTTACTAGATTTTACCCCGCAGTGCACAGCCAAATTAGAGCGCCGCAACAATACACACGGGATCCGATGAGGCGCTGAATATTAGACCGTAAGGCGACTCTCAACCTGGTGATTTCGCAAAATGCCGCAATTACGCATCTGCGCGTTTGAAGCCGGTACAACAAACCACAGGTCAGGACGACTCGAAAAGAAACCAAGTAATCCCAGGATACAGGAAGGAGAAGCGAAATTTGGAAGTGTTCTCGAGGGCCGAAACGCGTATGTTGCTTCACAATGTGTTTCAGAAACTTTAAAAGTCTTCGATGGCCTAGGATTCCTGAAGCTAGCATAGATCCTCGAGGTTCGAGTTTGTACATGAAGCCTGTTCAAAGGCGATCAAACAGCCACCGTTCTTCTTCCCCTACTAATATAGCATCAATAATTCAAGCGGCACTCGGCGCGGTTTCGTACTATTCAGGTCCAATGGAGGGTACAAGAAACACCAGGTCAAGAGTTTGACAAGAAATTTGAGAGAGCTCATCGTCTCAGAGGTGCCCAGACAAGAATCACTCGGACGAAGGAAACAGCTGTAGATTCCGAGTCGGAGGGCCGGAGGAAAGAAAGAGCAAGCAGTAGTACCTGCCCACAGAGGTCGAATCAAGTACAGCAGGTCTAAATGAACTCCGCGCTTCCGAAGGAACACACAAAAGAATGAGCTGATGTAGGAAACCACAAGACAGGAGAAGGGGAAAAGACATATACCTCGCGTCTCCTTTTCTCGCTCCCCTCAGCTGAACTTCTTTCAATTGATGCAGCCTCCAGCGATAGTCAGCGATGGGTTCTATCAATTTGATTTCACCGATTGAGTACAAACGTGAACTAGGTAAGTATTACGCAAACTACGCACGAAAGAAGGTATGTAGTCTACATAATCCAGCCTCGGCGGTCGTGCTCGCGGATGGGACGGGGACGGGGACGCGGTAAGGTATAGATAAGTAGGCCGGGGAAGGGGTACCATAGCGCAGGATGCGGAGGAGGGTACGTATCCGGGTACGAGGCAAACATCAGAGCGATAGAAAGAGAGGATGAGAGGTGAGGCAGAATGGGCATTGCGAGCTTAGGGACAGGTCCCTGCAAGTGGAAGGACCACATCCCCGCCTCGCCGTTCCTCGGTTTGGTGTGCACATATGCGTACAGCGGCGGCTGTGCAAACACCGCACCCGCGAGGACGCCCACCCGAGTCCTATCCAGATCCGGGTGTGCATGTGCGCATGAGTTTCTCTGCATCCGTAAGCCGTGATGCACGAGGAAGGCGATTGCGCACGCATCAGCGAGGAAGGGTGCTCGTGTTCCTTGCGCGCGTACAGGTGCCCACCTTTACTTCCGTTGCATTGCACGCGCGCGCCCGCATGCGCATGCGGTACGCGGGGTCTTGGAGATGAAACCAAAACTAGCCGCCTGGACGACGGGGAGGACGGGGCCGAGAGCGAGGGCGAGGGCGATGGGAAGAACATATGGCCAGGCCCATCTCCATGCGCATGCGCAAGACTCATCGAGAAGCACCTGGGGGAGCGGCGGCGACGTCTCCACCTCCCTCTCCCTCTCCCTCTCCCTCTCGCACGCAGGACGGTATCGGTACTGTAGACGCACCTGGGCTTCTTTATCCAATCTCTGACGGCGTCAACATCTCCACCGAGATCCACGAGTGCGCGGTGCCCATCTCCATCTTCATCTCGTTCTCCACTTCCATATCCCAGTCGACCATCTCGTGCACCTCTCCATCTCGGTCTCCACCTCCATCCCCAACTCCAGCTCTTTCGAGATGCACGCAAGATGGAAAAGTGCGTATTGGCGTCAGCGTCGTAAATAGATAGCACGGAATGCCCACCCTGCCTGTGGTCGCGCTCCGCAGGGCGTCGTCGTGGGGTCCGGCAGCTGTCCGCGTGCGGGGCGGGGACGCATGCTGAAGGTCCCAGTTGGGCGCGGGAACAAGCTGCGGTGTGGCAAACGATTGGGAGGAGCGCGCGAGGACGTGCATCGCCTCCACCAAAACGTAAAACGGAGGTGCGTGCTTTAGCGCCTCGCAGTGAACCCAAGACCAACCAGAAGCTGGAACCCGCGCAAAGATGACGCAAGCAGCAGCTCAGACTCGGTTCTGTGTGTGTCTGTCTGCGAGCACGCAGGCCAGAAGAGCGCGTGGACTTGGGGTGTATCGATAGGCCGATGACATCCCAGAAGCGCTGGATGCCGGGGCAGGCGAGGTGGGGAGGTAAATGAGTGGGGGGGATTGAGGAGAGCTTGAGCGAGGCGAGTACAATAGTAGCTATTCGGCGTGACCAGCGGTGTGGACACGGTGTGAACGAGGAACTGGGCGCACTGGCGCAGAGAGGCGCAGGTGCGGAGGATGGAGAACGTGAAGAGGCGGTCGATGGGGTGGTCAGGAAGCTGGCGGGAGCTGAGGCGTATTGGGACGCCGTTGTAGGTGGTAAAGCGCCAGGTAGCCTTCGACATTCTCGAGGGTATCGTCCCGGTGCTCTAGAACAAGACGGTTAGAACTATGGAGGGAGATAAGAAAGGCAGGGACGCACCGAATGACAACAGGATGAGAGTGCGGGTGGATGGCGGGATCGACCAGCACTGGGCGCTCTTTCTCGGGCTTGGACACGGAACCTGCGCTGCCCAACGCCTTCTACAGTCTAGGCGGTTGAAGCACAGGGAGGTTGTGGATCGAGACAAAGATGCAAAGGCCCGTGTCGTCGCTGTGGTGAAACCGTGAGTACACCTCCAAAGCAAGGGAAAAGACACAGAGAGACGCACATATCGCATCGGCATTGTCCTTCCACACCCAGAAAGTCAACGAATCAATTAGATGGGAGGGCGCGATCTATCGTGAAGAGACAACGAGACGTCCAACAGTTCCACGCCTGGAACGGAGGTGGGAAGAAAGGCAAGGGACGGCGATACGGTGCGCTAGAGATATTCGCTACAGCGGCAAATTATCAGACCCTTGAAGCAGGAGCGCGTTTAACCGAGAGGGGAGGTGAATATGAATGATGTAGACTCAGTTGAACCCAGCCAGTCGTGCACCGGCGATGTCGAGAAAAGCATTGAGAGATCAAGAAAAGCCGGCGATCAGCGGCTGTGCATGCACTGCCACAGATCTCTCTAGCTTCACTCTTTTTAAAACGGCTTCTCTTTGTCGCGGGACTCTGGAAACACAACTTGTGCAGGCGCCCCTACCAGATTGCGTCCATGCGCACCGTCACCAAGACCCACGCTGAGAAGCGCCGCGCGATCCTTATCGACCATGCCGTCGCCCTCGCCATCCCGCTGCTGCAGATCCCTTTGCGTGCGTCCCTTTACCGCTCTCCTTCTAATCCTAATCCTGACCTACCTTGTATAGAATACATCGTGCAAGGCCACCACTACAACATCCTCTAGGATATCGGCTACTTCGGTGAGACCTACGAGATCCCCGTTGCCATCGTCGTCTTCCACCTCCCTCCCATCCTCATCGGCGCCGTCTCTGCCGTCTACTGTGGTGCGTCTCCCTTTCCCTTCCCCTCCTTCCCCTCCCTCCTCCCTTCATTCAACCCCGCTCACATCTTTCCCTTTGTTTGCAGTCCGCATAAAATCCTTCTACCACTCCCGCGCCCAATTCCGCGAACTCCTCTCCGCCTCCGCGCACGCCAACCTCAACCTAAACAGGTACATCCCCCTCATGGCCCTCGCCTCCACCGACCTCGTCCTCACCGTCCCCCTCGCCGCCTTCGTCCTCTATCACCGGCCTCAGTCCCCGAGTCTCGTGGGCGGATACGCACAGCAACTTTTCGCAGGTGGTACAGGTGCCCGGGATCTATTGACACGCGAACCCGTATAGCGCGGCGAGCGTCGAGACGCTGAGGTGGGCGACGGTGGCGTGTGCCCTGCTGTTCTTTGCGTATTTTGGGTTTGCAGACGAAGCTTTAAAAAAACTACCATGAGTCGGTCGCCAAGTGTATGGGATATACGACGGCGGGGTCGGCGTCGGGGCTCAGTTCGACTGGGTGTGTTTGTCTCTTCTTTGTTATATGTCCTCCTTTCCTTTACTAACCCTCCCATCCCTCTCCGCAACATCCAAATACCACCTCTCCTCCTCCCATGGCTCCTCGCGCGGCGCCTCCGCAACCCTCCCCGTCTTCATCCGAAAAGACACCACGCAGAAACGCGACTCGTTCGACTCCTTTCCGATATGTCCGCGTCATATGGGGGCGTGTCGCCGCTTGAATATGAGGATAAGGAGAAGGCGTTGATGCTCGGAGGCGGCGACGCACACGCGCTGACGCTGGGCGACGTGAGGGGGATGTTACCGGATTAAAAGGAGAGCGATTATGTCTTCTCCCACCTCCTCGTCGGCGTCTTCGGATACAGAGTGTTCACAGCGCCGGGGTGTTTTTGCACCGCGCGAGCGTGGGCGTGCACGTCCCCACGACGCTGACACCGCCGGAGCCAGTGCACGTCCGGAGGAGTAGTGCAGTGGATGGGCCGATGCCTGACATGGATGCGGCTGATATCGTTTATCTGTCCTTTCCCTTCCACCTTCCTGCCACCTTCCCTGACACGCACACCGACCCCGACCCGACCCGCACACCGAGCTACGCCTCCGAAAACTCACTCATATATCGTTACACGACCATGACTCTCCCCACCTACCAACTGTATCTTTAGCACCCCAACGATTCGACCCTACTGTAGTCATCCCACTGTACCACCTCACCTGTTTATTCATTCATCTATGTATACTATATACTGCAACGAGGTGCTCATACATCTTTTGTGCGAATTTGAGCTATGAGTTGTGCAATTTGATTCCCAAACTTGAGTTGAGTGTAAATAATTGAGTTCTTGTGAGGTTGGACTTAGCCGAATATTTCGGTATGCGTTGTGCGTTGAACGATTTTCTGAGTTAAAAGTGCTTTTGAGTTCTTATTCTTATTGCATTTGGACTGGATTTTTGCGTTTTGCATTTGTATGGAGTTCGAGGAAGGCGGAGGATGTTTGTTTGGCCCTGGTAGTGGAGAATGCGGGACGCGTTGGATCACGTGTGTAGGTCTGATTTGATCATGAACCGCATCGGTCTGGTTTGACTGGTTTAAGCGTCAACACAAAAATAGGGAGATAAATGTTGGTCCCGCTCGTGCAACCAATCGGTAAGATTGAATCAATAGAGCGTGACGTGGCTCAACTGAGGCTGGCGCGCCGAAATTCAATAGCGCCCAGATTCAATTACAATGCGGAGCGCGCGTGCGTTCTCATTTGAATTCCCTTCCCGAGTTCTCCGAGTTGCATCGGAGAAACTGCAAATCTTTCTGCCTGAAGAGATTAAATATGGTTGGATGCTTGATACGCGTACACATATGTTCTGATTTCAACATCCAGTTCTGCGCAGCGGGACTATAATTTCATATCAAAGGGTGACAGCTTGAACGACAAAGCTCTTGATGCCTGCAGCCTGAAGTCCGGGTAATAGTCGAGTCCGGCCAGATTCAATAACGCAAACGCGTCAGTTCTATTATAATACAGACCAAATACGGAGCATGTTTTCTCTTTTCGCAAGGCCAGCAACAATCATTTAGACGACTTTGCGACCAGGTGGTGACGGAGTAAATATTTTGTTTATTTTTCGTTTTTCCTATTGTTCCTCATACGATCTGAAGATGATGATATAGGTCGCCTATTGAACATTTTGTCACCGGTGAAGTTAATACAACGATTAATCTTGCAGGGAGCTTTCTGAACTCATCCTGGCAGAACCTCTTCTGCTGAAGTTCCGCAACCATCAAAATATCCCGGATCCCTTTATGTAAGTTGCGATATTACCAGTTTTCTAACCATAATAGAGCGCTACGGGAAGCGATATTAAAGACACTTCACTTCCTTCCATAATCACCTACACCTTTTTTGCACCCATGGCGATGAGGTTCAAGCCAAGGAATATTAAAGCCGCAAATAAGAAATGACCTGGAGAGGTTTCGGCACTTGCAAGTTGGATTCACTCGGATCCCCAGTACCAAATCCGATGCAAGTGGTTATAGACTTTGACTTGTCAGTAGATCTGAGAGCATCAACCAACCAAGGCATATGTAGCTGAGTTACTTCCGTGCGCTGCTAATCCAAACCACCCTAATCACATTACCTTCGGTACTCACTTTTTGAGGCCCGCATTCAAGGTCTGGAAGCGCGAAAATGTGCCACGGCGGATTGATGTCGCGACTAACTGTCTTTTCTGAACCAGAGGACCCAGTTCAAGGCAACTGAAGATAAAAAGACACATATTCCTTTGATTATTGGATCACAAGCAAATATCATGGGTCCCATACGGATAATTCTATTTGGCAGCCCGGCTTCTTTAGCAGCCCCCGTTTTCGGGACGGGTTGCCAAATAGAATCTGACAGCCCCACGATTTGCTAATGTTCGATAAGGTCCCCGGCCCGCCCTTCGTGGTAGGCGGTACGTACTAGGCTAGGATCAAGTTGAACAGTTGAATATTTAATACAGCTTTCAGCGCTTTCTGGAGATAAATTTAACCTCGTTTGCGCCATATTTTGATCCGAATGCCTTTTCTTCCGTGTACCTTCGATTTTCGATGCTCTGACATTTTCCTTCTCCGGAGACCATTGACTAGACCTTTTCCGACACCTTCATCACCTTGCTGTTAGTGGCCACGAGGGTTTTCGCCGCCACCCCTTTCTTTTCGTGCCCCCAAGAATTCAACCTTCCCGTTGCAACAGCGGGTACATGCCGACGATGATGAAACACGCGGGGGTCACCTTTGCAGTACAAGATGCTGAACCCAAAGAAAAATAGTAGGTGGACGGACGCAACAATTTACACCCGAATAAATGGAAAATATTATACACCATCTCCTCGCCCTTAAGCTGTGATATGCCAATGATCCCTGGGTTCGGTCGCAGAGGTAATTTTAATGCCATTATCATGAAGGATACAGTTGGAATTTCTTGTGAATGTCCTTGATCTCTTACTCACTTGAAAAATATATATCTCTTGGACGGCGACAAGATGATGCAAGCCGGAGCAAGCCACACACAAGACATCAGATGGGCCGGACACACGGCCCGAAAGACGCACGCCCGCGGGGCCGCCAAACAGAAAAAAGCCACCCGGCAACCCCAAACCAGCCGGCAGCCGGGCTGCCAAATAGAATTATCCGTCCCATATGTTGCAACCTTCACCCGCCAAGGGGGCACCGGCATTCAAAAAAAAAAAAAGATATACGGCCGATTTTATTTTTTCAGACCCAATCGTACTAACTAACGTAACGGTTCCCACGCTCCATATATGTCAATTTCTCACGTGTTTAAGTTGCCGGACTTCTGCATCCTCCCAGAAACCCCCCAGATGCAAGGAAAACGGGCCTTCTGGCTGCCTGGAATGTGCTATTTGTCACCAGAGGCCATATTCAACTGATCAGGATGTTTAAGAATATGCAGAAGCTTGTGCCAAACAAGACCACAACACATGCCATATACGGATGTGTTACGCCAAAACGAATGAACACCAAGATTACGGCTTCTGACTGCCTGAAAGTGCATTAAAACATGCTTTGGGTAGTGCGGGAGCCCATTTCTCCTCATAGTTTGGGTGCTAAATTTTTTTTTCCCCGCCTGGCGGCCGGACTAACTGACCGGCCCGTAGTCGCCGGTTTAAATGCCGGTGCCCCCTTGGTGTTCGCCCCAAAATCAGGAAATAAATAAACACAGGTAAGCCCGCTGGCGCGGCAGGGCCCACTATCGTAGAGGTAGAGTATTTTGGTTTCATGGTGCCCGCTAAGTATGATGTTATCTTGGAGTAATTTACTCCCACGATTGCCTGCACATAAATTCAGTATTTTAGCCGTGAACATGCCATGATTCATGTAAAATGTTACACTACTTCGAGTCGTGTTTGATTTCCTACTTCTTTGATCTTGTGCAAAAAAAACACCGGGGCTACTTAAGCCAGGAAGATTGAAACTCCCCAAACCCTCTGGGGATCCTTCCCCCTGGAAGGATTCCAAGGCAGTTTGAAACAGAGCTAAAGTGAGGAAATTTTAACGAATAGGTCATTGAAGCAACTCTACAATTACTCCATTCCGGGGAGCAAACTCGTTCTGTTTCCGAAACCCAAGAGATGTTGTAAATCATCGTGAAGAGAGCCCGGGCATTTGTAAAGGGACTAAGGAAACAATAAAAGTCCTTGGCCAATAGGTGCAGTAAGTAAATATTAGGTATGAGATAGAAAATAAATTACGAGGAAGACAACAGCTGGGTGAAGCGTGGGACAATTCGAAGAGGGGTGGGATGATTGCATGAAGCGTGGGATGATTTGGACTCAGCCACCCATCACAACGTCGGAGGGCCACCCAAGACCCACCTATACTAAAGATAGTGGGAATATGACCAAACTTTGGTTCAACTGTGCTCCTGACCTGACCGCGAGCATTTCTGATGATTTATCTATATAATAAAATGTAATATGCAGTCCTCTAGCCATTAGGAGGAACATCTGTTCTGCTCATTTGGCTGGGCTTAATATTATGATTAAATATGACCCCCATATTGTAATATAATTGTACTGTGTAATGCAACCCTCCATAATTCTGGGCCTTGAAATTATACTCGTCCCATATTCAATCGTAATTTCAGGATTATAATCTCTCTATATAATATAATTCCAGAGTCAAAGAACCTTCCAATGGAACGTCACATGCGATGACCTCACAGCTAACGACGTCGGTGCGGAAACTGCCGGGGTGTTGCACAGCTGGTCTAACAAGCACGACGTAACTGCGTACTGGGACTACCAGCCAGGACACAAGCTGAGAACAATGAGCCCCGTGAATTTATTCACGGGTAGCAACTTCTCTATATAATAGAATGGCCGACATAACGAGCATTCCATTGGAACACACAGCCACGCGGAACAGCGGCATCAATGCCGGGACTGCCGAGACCGCCAAGGAACAAATCAAACGTACCACGGGTAACAGCCAACGGGCAATGAGGGCACAAACCAACAAGAGACTGGGAACAACCGGCAAGAGACTGGGAACTGCTAAGGGGATACTGGGAACAGCCAATGGGCAACTGGGAACAGCCAACGGGAAACTGCGAACAGTCAACGGGAAACTGCGAACAACCAACGGGAAACTAGGTTCAACAGCCAGCGGCAAACTGAGAACAGCTAACGGGAAACTGGGAAGTGCCAACTGGGTACAGGCTACAACCAACACCTACCTGGGTACAACTGATAGGAACTGAAGAAACAACTTAAATCCCCGTGAATTTATTCACGGGTACCAACTAGTTGATTATAATAGAATATAATCATATTCTTATCCAGCCTTAGGACTCGTGCGAGTACTGCTCAAGGTCGGATTTATTGCGCAAAAGCTTAGTGCAGGGCTTTTTGCAGAAATTCACCAAGTCCTGGACTTGTATGCGCCGTTTGTCGTCGAAAGATCCATAAAGATTGAGCAACTCGGTCTCCGCGCGCGGTGCTCCAACTCTTGTTCGACGTGTCGGAGTCAAACGCGGAAATGTACCGAAGAAGCTCGCGGACGCGGTCGGACGAATAGCGCAGTATAAAGGGGATTGATTAGTGAATCAAGGTCAATGATGCCTGCATTTGCGCCATGAAGCAAGACGAGCTCTAGAAAGTCGCGGACTCCGAATTGATCAAAGTGAGGAGCATATGAGGTGCACTGGATTGGCATGGGAATTGGGAGGCGAGTGGAGTCGCCATGTATGGATCCGCAAAGGGCGGAAAGGAGGAGAGGCATCAAAAAAGTAGAAAAGAAACAATGGGGTGTAGGATGTCAAGGAATCATAGTGGGGTAAAATCGGAACTAAGCTGTGTAGGAGGAGACGGAGAAGCGGAGCAAAAATGCTGTAGGAGCCCCGGAGGGCTTGGAAAGGCGGCAAGATCGGGGCAAGGGAATACACCAGAGGAGAGAAAGGGGGAGAGGAAGGAAGTGATCGTCTATACAGACCTTGCGCAGACCTGCAGCCAACCTTACGTACTGACTGAGCTCGGGTCCACTTTTTCGGAGATTAGGTCCCCATTGAACGTAGTGAATGAGGGGAAGATGTATTTCCGCCAGAAGTGCGCGGATGGTATGAATGCGTACTCGGAACCATGTCGCAATGCCATGGAGGTAAGGTATTTCCATGGACCACGTGACATCGGCCCATTGAGGGACGCTTTGACGTGGTATGAAGGAATCGAAAAGGAAATTTCTTGGAAGAGTTTGAATTGCGGAGCACGCACAGAATTCATTGGCACCTCTGCATGTCAGGCGCCGGATACTGACCACCCCCGCTGTTAGGATGTAAGTGCACCCCTCTGTGTTGCGCGCCTCACGTTGACCGCGCGCGATCTGCCAGGTGGTAAGTGTGTTGCTGTGTTCCTGTCGAGGTCCCAACGCTAACCGCAGCCGATACCGCTTTACTTGATTCGGTAGTTTGTAAGTGCACTACTGCGTCTGTGTCGCGCCCTCAAGTCCTGGCCGCTGCCACCGCTGCCCATTTCAATCAAGTTGAAAGTACGTGCCCTACAGTGTCCTTGTTACGCGGTGAACACTGACCGGTCCGCGCCTGCGCTCCTTGGTCCGACAGAATGTAAGTGCAACACTGCGTCCGTTCTGCACTGCACGCAGACTCTTACTCATTGCGGCCCCATAGTGAATCTTCAAAGCCCCAGTTGGTGAAGATACTCGGCCGGGATCTGTCATCGACGGCGTGTCACGAGCTCGAAGGCCCCCCGGCCTCCATCTTTGCGGCCACCACCTCCTTGGACATGTCCAAGATATGGCTATGACATACATAACTGAGGTTTTGAATGCTACAGAAACCCATTAACCATATATTGGACCCTATAACTCTTTTTTTTTGTTCAAAGTTGCTTCAGTTGTACTACTGTTACTGTTGTAGGCATTTCAGTGGCATTTCGGAGCCACTGGCGGATTTATCAAAATGCTGTGTGCTTTGACGTGTGGGTGCCTGACGTGCGGGTGATGCCAACATCACCTGTCAAACCAGCCCCAGGTCCTCGTCCGGTAGAGAGGTGGCCAGAGGTCAAATGGGTGCCCATGGATGCCGATAAATATATGGAGGAGATCTACGTAGTGTGCAGAAATTTAAATCTGCAGATAAGTATGTGCGGACGGGGTCGTCTACTGCATGTGCAGACGACCCTCTGGGAATGCAGTGTATGCGAGAAAAAGGTGAGATCATGCGGGGATTTGGGGATTAGCAAACTGAGACGAGACCAGGGGAGGATAAATCCTGTCAGTCTGCGAAGAGCAAGAGATAAAAAGTGCGTACCTATGCCGAGTGCCTGAGGGTATCTAAATGGATAAATGTCGGTACCTTAGTATAACCAAAAGTACAAGGGGAAATTTTATAAGTTCATTTTGCGTTCATGTCCGAGGTACTGGAACACAGCCATGTGGCGACACAAGGTCATCATGTCACTGTCAGAGGTACCAATATTATATTAATGTTGCCGCTGGTGTCATGCCGGCACTTATCTTCCTGTCCTCCTACCACCACGACGACCCCATGGACAGCGAAGTGCACGCGGAAGCTAATTTTTCATCCCACTCTACCCCAGAGGATCCTGGAATCGCCCCGTGAGCCCATTCTGTACTCTAATCGACGCGGATCGTGAGACAGAGCGCTTAATTCAGCTACGGCGGCGCCATTTTCTCTGGTTCGCAGCACTTCACTGTGACCGGCGGTACTTTCACAAGCGTCATGAATGTGCAAGCCGTTGCTCCCGCTGTGATTCCGGGTGGATTACCTTCGCCAGACTTTGCAAGAATATGCTCAATATTATTCTCAGACTTCCGAACGATCCCGCTAGGAGACATACATCTCCTACGCGAAATAGGATTGAAGAGAGGATCACATACCGCCTGGCGCCAGCGCAATCAATGTTCCGTTCGTTGCGTATACTCCGCCAGAGTCGTGGGCTTAGAGAGGAATATGACGGTTGCCACGTACCAGGGCGATGGCGCAGAGGAGGTGCGTTACAGCGGCTGTCCCCTTATATGCTCTGACTGAGTTGTGCAGGAATGGCGGGCAGATATTACACGATATTCCTGGCTTCGGTGAGAGATAATCCCCATGCTGTCCTCAACGTTGATGGGGTTACCCTTAAGCCATCCACATTTCGTGCAGCTGTATGGCTTCACAACTTCGTCCACAATGTATGCTGCTGTTTTTCATGACGGTATGTCATTTCATTTACAAATCTCTGAGCTTGACAATCTCATTTAGATTTGATACTATTCGAACATTTCGTGGAACTTTATCGCAATTCCCCTCTTTTGACCGTATATATCTACGCGTACTCCGTATGTGAATCTGCCGCTTCCGATGGCTGAACATTGATGTCTGCAGACCACGGAGTTCCTTGTACGAAAGGCCGACCCCTTTAGCTAACTCGCTGACACTGGCTTAGGAGGCATCGAACTATCTTAGATCTGCTTTACAGCAGCACCGGGTGAGTCCATTCATTTAAGTCTTAGCTGCTTAACAACAATGGCTCCAGCACCAAAGCCAATACACACTTTGGATATGTCGCTCAACTGGCCGACTCTGCGCAGACCTCATCCCTAGCAATAGAAACCTCCTCAACTTGTACACTATGGATGAGATATCCCTCCTACGGAGAATCACTTCCCTGGACGGGCCGGACCAAGCGGCCATGGTCATCGATGCTTTGACATTACAACAATACCATAAAATATGCTGGTCATATCTCAAATCCTATCGGACCATCAGTATACCCACTGATGTAACTGTGAATTTCGGCGCGGTACTGGCCTATTCTCAGGGCGATCAACGCGAAGCCATGGGTGAAATCGCATTCTTGCCGGATGTTGAGGCTAGCGTGAGTGGTTGGTATGGAGCAGAAGGAGAGGTCATGAAGAATGGCTGGACCCGGTAATTATTTTGTCTGAAAGGTGATTACTCTAATCATGTTTACTCCCACAGGTTCGACTCCCGTGATGTATTGGACAGCCAGCTAATGACAGACACATGGTGGAACTCTTCGAGTCATCGGGGGTCTTGGCTCAGTCAAGGGAATCACATTTTCAGCCGCCTACATATCACATCCAATTTAGAGAATTTTGGTACGTTTCCAACCCATCATTGGTCTCACTTTGGCAGTAGCTCGTTCAATAGTTGTTATCGAGGGTATCTCTTTCAAAATCAAAATTTCGGCTGCAGAAGATGGTCCCTCCGGTTATCTATTTCTCTGCCCGGAATCGGAGTTTCATGCTGGAGTATCGTCATTCAGATGGCCGGATTGTCCAGCCTTCTGGTCCCTGGACCCAGCGGGCATTGAACATCTCAGCCCAGAAGAGGCAACTCGTTTCGGATTCCCCACTATCGAGGCCACAATTGAGGCCTGGGGGAGATCATGGGATCCTACCGTCTACGCAGGACTCCGTCAATTCCACCGAGGCAAAGGCTTTGATCCAGACAGCCAAGATATCGCGCGGCATCTTGGCGGGCCACTTTTTCGGCTCTCCCGCGACATGGAGCCTCTATCTGCCCACGGTGAGTCCACAGTTCCCCTAACCAATGAGCAGTGGATCCCGATGATCCTGGGTCTGAAGAACAGGACAATCAAACCACATTCAATCTTGTTCACGATATCCTCCCGCTTTCCAAGACCTTCAAATTTACAATGAATGTGCAGCTGGCGCTCATTGTGTTTCTGACCGTCTTATCGGGGTATGAGCATGGGGAAAGGACTCGGATAATTTGATCTCAGTAGAAGGTCGATTTGGACGAAAGGGCTACATTACGACGATTGATATACCGTTTCTTAACATACGTAGGTCCATTCGGGAAATTTTAGTGGTCCCTTTAAATTTTGGGAGTAAAATTGAGGTACAGCAGTGCCTGAGACTCGCCGCGACTTCAGCAAGACTTCAAATCTATGGGGGAACTTAGAGTTACCTTCTACCAGCCCAGTGAGGTGCGACTGGTTATAAGAGAACGGATGAACGAGTGTGATGTGAATCTCACGGTTAACGCAAGCAAGGAGGGTCTCGAAAAGAGCTAAGAAACTGCATGAAGCAACAAGTCGAGTTCGGACGCGGAATTACTTCAGACAGAGTGCAAGAAAGAGTAGGCTGCAAGAAGACACAAGACGGAAGATGACGGAGAAGAGAAATTATTAGTAGCTGTGTACCCCACTCGCTGAGTGCCCAGAGCTGAACTTGATTCATTTCGCCCCCCAATTCAGCCTTCCACGATGGCCAGCATTGGATTTTATCAATTGTATTTCATTGATTGAGCGCAAAATGAGCAGTACTTGAATAACATCTGCGCGAATTTTCCATCCCCACCTCCGCTGATGCGCGAGTGCGTATCCAAACCAAAATTATACTCAGATCCGCAGAGTGTGCGTCCTCCGTATCCGCGTAGGAAGAACATGGCTACGCCGGCACGAGTGCTGACGGACACCCCGCCTCGATGGCCCGTGCGAGTACGAGTACAAGGGTGCTGGCCCATACGCACACGCGTGCACACCCGCACCCACGTCCGCGTCCAATGCGTAACATATATGCATACTACGCCGGCCGCGCGTTGCGGCACGAGGAGGGGGATCACGAGGAAGACGGTGAGGAAGGGGATGTGTCGCACCCGTACCCGTACCCACACGCGCTTCTTCAGCACTCCGAGTGCGCGAGTGCACACGCGTACTGGCGCAGCTCGAAGCCTGCATGTCACGTACCACACCAGGTGGACGCCGGCATCGGTACTTTCCTAGGGCGGGTGCGAGGGGGAGGCGGAAGGCGAGGGTGAGGAGAGCCAGAGCAAAGGTGAAGGCAGGAGTGTCGAACCACAGCCTAAGCCTGCGCTCGACGGTGAGTGTGGGTGTGGGAAGGGATATATGCGCACGCGTACCCGCACTTCCTCTCCGTCTCCATCGACGCGCGCCACTCAATCTTCGTCTGCATTCCTATCCCCGGCTGCGCGCTTCTGTCTTCATCAAATCTGCATCTACATCCTGTCCCCATCTACGCGCCTCTCCATCGAAATCCACGTCGTGCGACAAGCGGACGATATGCACGAGGTTCGCGTGCGAGATGCAGAAGTGCGGTGAGGTAGCAGCCACAGCTGCTTCACAGGTGCGAACGGGTCTCGCTGCGCGCGCATCAGGAGGAGGAAGGCGATCCGCGCTCGTTTCACAGCAAGCGCATCCTGGCGAACGCGAAGAGGAGGGAGTGAGCCCCAACAAGCGGCCTCCGCGCAAATGCAAAGAACGCGGAATGCCCCAA
Source organism: Mycena leptocephala (assembly GCA_029378395.1). NCBI lineage: Eukaryota > Fungi > Basidiomycota > Agaricomycetes > Agaricales > Mycenaceae > Mycena > Mycena leptocephala. Next base: position 18,448 of record JARJLF010001258.1, on the reverse strand, counting down.
AAGGCAAGCGCGCAGAGGACACCGAGCCGAGTGTCGTCTGCGTGTCCACATGCCGGAATGAGGCAGGGAGCAAGCCACAAAAGCGCGTGAGGGCATGTATGATCGATGCGAATGAGAAGGATCCGCACAGCTCCATGTCGCGACGGACAATGGGGGAGCGCGAGGCGGCAAGGTAGATACACGACGCGAGGGCAAGGGCCAGCGCGAGAGGGGTGTGAGCCCCATGAGGCAGTCGAAGCGCGCATGAATATAGAGAGGAACTGGGCGCAAAGAAGGCATGGAGGATGACGTTTGGTAACAGTGTACGATGCGGAGTAGGCAGAGATTGGCGCCCGATGTTAGCGAAGATGGCGTGGCGGTGGCCTTGGCGGTGAGTTCTACGTGAAGGGGCTTGGATATATGGAGGGGAGGAAGCCAGGTAACGCACCGAGGGCATCTGTAGCAATAGAATTCCGAGGGACTGATTCGGCGAGGTGGGTGCAGAGCGACGCCGTGAAGGATTACGTCGATGATTCTCGTTGCTGCAGTCCACTCGTAAATACGTATGACACGACAAAAGGACAAAGAATACGCACTGATGTCACACCAAACCTGCGAGACGTCGCGTCCACGCCTGGAATGGAGGTCGAGACCGAGGCAAACGACAAGCGGCACAGTCTCCACCATGACGCGCGGACTTTCAGACCATAAAGCAGGAGGGAGCGGTTGTCCGAGACGAATGGAGGCCGCTGTAATGATAACCAATCGCAGAGACGCGTTTGAATGCAGAGAGTCGTCCATCGGCGATGACGGTCGAGTTTGAAGCCCAGTGAGAAACCCAGCTAAGAAAATCGAGCTAGAACGAGCTATATCGAGGAATCGAGGAATATCGAGGAATATCGAGGTGTGCCTGCTGTCTAATCTGACAATTTCAGTCAAACAGCCCGCCAACAGGCACACATCCATCACAGAATGACGCACCTCGACGGGCCTCGACAGTCTTTTTGCAATTTCTTACAAGTGCTCGACGCTGCTCGACGTCGCCGTGCGATTGCGTCATAGGCGCGTCGTTGCTCTCAATAAATGAAAGTCGTACGATTTCGGACTTTGAAATGCTTCTTTCTTTCCTTCCACCACCTCCCACTTCCCGCCCGCGCTCTGGCGTGCTCTTTGTACCACAGTGCGCATTTTCCCGCCTCGTATCATTGCGCCCTGTCTTAATGAGCTTGCTGGCTTCCGCAGATAATCTCCATGCCATGTCTATCCATTGCAGGTGCGTGCGCTATCCCACGTACCATGGCCTCTTTGCTGATTGTTACACAGGTAGAATGTCCGTTGCCCAGGATTCCGGCCAAGGAGACCACAGGGTGGCCATTGTGGTGTGGTGAGTGCCTTAGACAGTTTCCGATCCATCTACTTACCCGTGTTTATAGAGTCGCGTCTTTCATTTCGTTTTCGCCGCTTCGTATGTCTTTCATTCCTTCTATCAACTGTCTGCTCACAACTTGTCCAGTGCTGCGTCTTCCATATTCTACTCACTCGCCGCCGCATCCTCCCATTACACAGGGCCTGAATTGTGTGGCCTGTCGGGTCGGGGGTCGGGTAGAGAGGCTACCGCTGTGGAGTGTAGGACGCAGGGCGATGGTGTGTAGGATAGTGTAGTAGGCAGCGCGTGTGTTGCAGGAGTAATAATTGAATATTTTGTATATTCCAATATGTGCCTACCAAAGCAATGGAAAGCTCGATGCACCTCGATACTGCAGATATAAGCTCGTTCGCGCTCGATTTACCTCGATATTGCTCGATTTTCATCGAGGTACATCGAGCCCAGTCCAGATTATCGAGCGAAATCGAGGACCCATCAAATTCCTCGATTTACCTCGATACAGCTCGATCTGCTTAGCTGGGATTCTCACTGGGTTTGAAGAAAGATGAAGGCAGCGATCAGTGGCTGTGCATACACCACCACAGCGTCGTCATCCTACTTACGTCCTCCGTCTCGCTTGCAGTGTTCAAAAAAAACCCGACCCTTGGATTCTAGCTTTTTGGTTTGGCCCAAATTTGGTCTGGTGCAGGGTTAACACTGCTTGCGGAGCGGATATTCGGAATTCTTCCAAACTCCGGATCCTCGAAACAGGTCAGTGGAAGCCGTGAACCGCATTGCTGTTTTCTACCATTGGGGTCGGGCTTATTTTCCTCCGGTGCCTGCTAATTCTGATTTACGTTGCTTTTTCCCTCGTATTCTTGTCCTGGATGGTCTTGCTCTCGGCTGTGCGGAATGAGTCTGTGGCCTCAGGGGTTTTTATAATAATTGATTCATCCTGCACTCTCGGTACATCCCAGTCTCTTTTATGATTCGATATCTTGCACCTTTCCCGCAATGGCGGTCTCCTATGGATGTCCAAACTGACTTACCTGGCCCAATGTTGATACATACAATTATGCGGACTATCAGAGCACTGCAATGGCGCGTTCCCCGCCAACCCACAGCGCTATACAAATATTTATTGGCACTTCGACCCGCTGCTGTTATCTCTCTCCGGCCTGCGTTGTCTGATTTCGTTCAGAGTGCACCAACTTATCCAACTGGACTTTACGCCATCCTTATAATCACCTCATTCAGAGTGCGCCAGATAAAGTGAATTCAGAGGCCCGAACTGAAGGCCTGTCTCTCTCAATGGCCTGATCAAGTGGAATGTACATTATGATAACTCATTGACTTTTGCCCGTGCGAGTTCACTCTATAATTTGAACCCTGAATTATCTTGCTCTTGTGCAATAGCCTTCAGGCTCCTAACACGACGGTGTTGGCACAGATATTCATGCATCCTAGAGATCTTTCGCGCCAAGGCAGTTGAGTACGATTTCCTCGCCGTTCTCAGAAATATAATCATCAATTTCGTTACCAGAAACTTAAAGACACCCCGCACCGAAATGATTCCAGCTGTGTCTTCGGTATGTTCGATTAGTAATCTCGTTATGGACAGCAAAAAATTCGCTCTTCTCGAAAGGTATAACTACCCAGTTCTAACCAAGTCCAACACTATTCGGTGAACTGTGTCTGCGAACTGAATGCAATAGTCCTTTCATTGATAGCGTGATCTCTCACCGCCCGCCCTCATGCCTGACAGATCCTATTGAGTTTTTGGCAATGTAATATTAATGTTCACATCCTCTAAACCTCAAATATTGCTCCAACCCCTTGCTGAGCTACCAGATGGTTTCCCGCTTTCCTGGCTCAGGGTATGGTCCGAGTCCCGATGGACCTAACACTGCTTCAGTCTGACGTGGGATCTCGAGACGAAGTCTCAACATATGTCGGATGCACTTGCGCGGATGTATCTTCGAAACCACCCCTGTCTGAATACTCTATGGATCTTCTATGGTGTATCTTTCTCAAATGTCCAGGCACATAACTTGGAACCTATCTCGAACCCTCTACTCTCGAGAGTCAAAACATTGACACAAGTTGAATATATTTTCCCATCATGCAAACCACATAGGCTGTACTGCCCCGATATCCTCTTTCCTCGCCATTTTCGGGAAGATTTCTGGGAAGTCCCAATGGCCACCTATATTATGTATTCAATCAGTGGCATGGCATTTCGAATTCTCTGTATCATGTCTGGTAAACCCCTAGGTCCGGGCTTTGTTGGCTTCATCTTTCTCCATAGAAATCTGGGTGATTACTTTCATTGTCAATATTTCTGGAGCAACAATTCTGCATCCCATCTTGCCAGTCTCTAATGATCATTTATATTTGCCAGACAGGTCCGATCTCTACTCTGGAAATTGAGAGCAGTGACAGTCTTGATTGATTTTAAATACCAACAAACACTCATATCCGAAATTAATTGAAAGAAAAGCACACTTGTGTGTTTGATAAATGTATATGATTCATTTGACCCTTTGTCTCTTTACCACAACTGCAAATTTAAAATTTCTGATTCATATATAAATATGTAATACAACGGAAAAGCATATATATATATAGGAAACACTATGATTGAGTCGAATTGTCAGATCCCTCCCTCCTCATCTGAACCTTCTGAACCTTCCAATGCTTCGTCATGGTCATGAACAAGTGTCTCAAGCTCCTCAGCCTCGGACAGTTTGCCAAGACATTGGTATGTTGATGCTAGATTCCACATAGTCTGCAAGGTGTCAGGATGATTGACACCCAGAAACACCTTGCTCTTCTCTAGAGCAATGACCTGGAGCTCTTCTGCCTTCTGAAATTGCCCAAGTTGATGATAGGTCCATCCCAGATTACCCATAGTCCAAAGAGTGTCTGGGTGGTCATCACCGAGAATCTGTTTTCGCTTCTCCAGCACTACAACTTCAAGCTCCTCTGCCTGCTGGAATTTGCCTAGACAGTTGTATGTTGCAGCCAGACTACCCATGGTCCACAGAGTGTCTGGATGGTTATCACCGAGAATGTGTTTTCGCTTCTCTAACACAATGACTTTCAGCTCTTCTGCCTTGTGAAAGTTGCCTAGACCATGATATGCTGATGCCAGATTACCCATGGCCAGAAGAGTATTTGGATGGTCATCACCAAGAACCTGTTTTCGCTTCTCCAGCACATCAACTTCCAGCTCTTCAGCCTTGTGGAACTCTCCTAGACAGTTGTATGTTGATGCCAGATTCTCCATAGCCCGAAGAGTGTCTGGATGGTCATCACCAAGAACCTGTTTTTGCTTTGCCAACACAACAACTTCAAGCACTTCTGCCTTGTTGAACTTGCCTAAACTGCGATATGTTGATGCCAGACGACCCATAGATCGAAGAGTGTCTGGATGGGCATCACCAAAAGCTTGTCTCCACTTCTCCAGCACTACAACTTCAAGCTCCTCAGCCTTTTGGAACTGGCCTAGACCATGATATATTAATGCCAGATTACCCATAGCTCGAAGGGTGTCTGGATGGTCATCGCCAAAAGCCTGTCTTTGTTTCTCCAACACTACAGCTTCAAGCTCTTCTGCCTTGTGGAACTTGCCTGGCTTGGAATATGTTGACGCTAGATTGGCCATAGCCTGAAGAGTGTCTGGATGGGCATCACCAAGGACCTGTTTTCGCTTCTCCAGCACTACAACTCCAAGCTCCTCTGCCTGCTCGAATTTGCCTAGACGGTTGTATGTTGATGCCAGATTCCCCATAGCCCGAAGAGTATCTAGATGGTCATCACCAAGAACCTGTTTTCGCTTCTCTAGCACTGCAAGATCAAGTTCCTTGGCTTCCTCAGACCGGCCTGCATGATAATAGATCATTCCATATTGTGCACCAAAGTCTACCACTGCCTGCTGATTGCCATGCCTCAAGGAGTCAACATGGGACAATAATCTCAGACTAGCAAGTTCTGGATGCTCAGTGGAGATTTCTGCAATGGACATGCCCATTATGGAAGCCATTATGGAATGATATGAGTTGTGGTCTTGGATTGTGGTTTGACTCCAACTATGCACCAGGGGATGAATTGAAAACATTTTCCTCTCTGGATCAAAGCTCATGAGAGAATAGGCCTTGATTTCATTGGTCACTTTCAGGAAGTGAAGAGTGTTCCATTCACCTGTAAGCTCCATGAACTCTTTAAGGAACTCCAGTGGCTTTTCCAGTGCCTCTCTGGATAGACCATAAGACGGGAATCTGTATGCTGCAGCCCTGCTAAAGATATCCTCTGATATTCCATCTCGATGGAGAAATGAACAAAGCTGCAGGAACTTCGCAGCTGGTGGACTGAGCTTGTCAAAGCTCATTTGCCATGTTGTGTATACTGTCTGCGCATAGTTGTCATGGCTCTGAGCTGGTTTTTCGCTCAGCAGTTGGGCCCGATTTTTCATATAGATGTCCAAATAGCTGTCCAGGGCTCCAGATTGTAAGATGAATGCTCCAGCCTGCACAATGGCAAGAGGAAGGTAACACAATTCCTTTGAAACATCACTTTCAATGAAATAGCACAAACAATGAACCTCAACTCACCTTCACAATCTCAGCCGCAATGTTTTCACCAGCTGATGAAATATCTTGGCCAGCACTTTTGAGCAACAATTCCACAGCATCGCTCTCCTCCATATCAGACACAGCAAAGTGTGCTCCAGCATAGCCACGAAGGCTGGGGTTACGGCTTGTGATGATAATATTCCCATGATTGCACTGGGGTATAAATCTGTGCAGGTCAATCTTGGGATCATCGGCATTATCATAGAACAGCAGCCAGTCTTCTTGGTTGTTTGCGAGCCACTTCAATGCATCCTGTGAGGTGTTGCCAATATTTTTCAAGGTTGCTATGCTCTTCAACCCTGTATCAATTGCTGCTGCTGTGCTGGCATCTAGGAAAAACTTGTCTGCAAAGCTAGACCCATGATGATCAATATGGGTATTTACTTGTCAGATTTCCAACTCACAGTGATGAGTCATTGATAAACTTGAGTGCAATTTGTGTTTTTCCTGCACCACCTAGTCCATACAGAACATAAATATGTTGCTTGCCAATGTCATGGTTGAAGAATTCATGAATCTTGTCAAGGATTGCCTGTCTGCCACGGAAAATTCTCGATGGTAGTGGGCAATTGTTAGTTTGTCGAGCAGGTTGATCTGCAGAGATATCTGCAAAAAGCCAGGTGAAAACAGAGTAACACTATTGAAATGAGAATCATACTGGGTGGCATCACAGTTGTATGAATATAATTTAAATTTCCACCAATGAATGTCCCGCCATTAATTACCCTCTGCTCCTGGGATTGGTCATCCCAAGGTCGGGGAATGGTCCCAGCAACAGAACTGATGACTGGTGGTGCAGTTTCACCAAATGGCCCTGTCAAAAGCTGCAAGTTGGATGATGGTGTGAATTGGGGTTCCATTTCCTCTGAGAATATCTGAGTGGAAAAGAGTGGATTTGAAGCAAGCATGGTTGACGTCAACCCAGATGGGTTATCAGAGGGTGAAATTTCGCTGAAATCCCCCGGAGTGCCTGCAATGGGTGCGAACCCAGAAAAGGGATATCCAGACCCTATAGAGTTCATTGACTCAGGAAGCAGCTCGTGATATCCACCAGCAAAATCTTGTGAACTGTGTGTGGTGCTGACTGACTCCAAGAAGTGTTGAGAATTGAACTCATGTTCCTGTGGGGGGGATGTAAATGGCAGAGAGTTCGAGAATGATGGACCAGATGCAACAAAGGTAGCCCAGGGGTCCTCATTGGCAGCAAGAAGGGATGAGCTCTGTGCCCGATTCAGAATCTGAGGGCGCTGAGAAACATCTTTTTGCTTTCATCAGATCCTGTTGATTACACTGGGCAGGCAACATACCATATGGTAGCATCCTCGCAGCTCCAAATCCGCGGTCATTCCTTTCTACCCCCAATAACTCATGACTCGGGCCTTCTGTCACAAACTCTAGTGAACCGATATTATGCTCTAGCATAGCCTGCGCAGTATGGATGATAGTCATGTCCCCAGTATTGTCGATGAAAGTCCCGCCATTGATTTGGAACCCAGAGGCGGAGGTGAACAGCGGCATGGAGGAAGCAGAAGAGAGTGGGCGACACGTCACTCGCCAAGAAGCTGTTGCAAGGCAGTGCTCTACTACTGCCGAGCTCCGCGCCAAAAATGGCGCCTATTTTAGATCGCGCGCCTATTTGACCGGATCTTTTAAATTCTTTTGTTTAGAATCGGATATCATCCAAGCAACACACAACCCTGAAAACGCGGCTTCTCCGGTCAGAAGCAAAAACATTCACGCTGCTCATTTTTGCTGGCCTGAGATAGCTGTGGGGTGAGGCATATTGCCCCGGTTTGCATGATGGATATCAGTAGCGAGGTCACATAGTTCAACAGCTGTCAAGCGCAATTCAGTTTTTTCTCACTCAAAAATCTTTCAGTGCACTCACGCAGTATGAAGAACCAGCAACTATCTTCCCTCAGTCTTCCCCCCGCAATTTGCCGAATCTCGTCGCTACTTACAACACTCCAATTTTGCGTTTTCCGAGAAGAGTACTACAGGCAATAATTATTACATGAGTCCATCGTGACCATTCTTCCATCTGGAGTGTCTCAGATTCCCCTGTTGGTCATGATGCTAAGGTCGAGGTCGAGGAGATGAAATTTTTTATTGGTATGGGCGTGGGTGTCCGCACTCGCAGGTTGTACCGACTTGAGCCGGAAAATTGCAACAGTCGCGTCATTGCTTACACGGTAATTCAACTGCACATTCCAACCAGCTTTTCCTAGGTTTTAGCCTGCTGTCCAGGGCAAAATTTGAGCCAGATAACAATACACACGGGGTCAGATGAGGCTCTGGATATTATGTAGAGTCTCAACCTGATGCCGCAATATGCCGCGATTCTGGATGTGTTTGTGGAAGACAAAGCCCAACTCAGAGGACTCGAAGAGAAATTGAAAACCAAGACCCCAGGATACATGAATAGGTATCCAGGAAGAAGAAGTGAAATTTGGAAGTGTTCTCGAGCGCCGAAACATGCTATATCATGCAGGACACAGTCTAGAATTCCTGAAGCTTGCGTAGATTCACGAGGGTGTAATTTGGGCATGCACCATGTTTCAAACAACAATCATTCTTCTCATACTGGTACTAATATACCATCAGTAATTCAAGCGGCACTCGAGTCTCGGCGTGGTTTCGTCTTCAAGTCCTAGAGGGTACAGGTCAAGAGTTCAACAAAATCTCCGAGAGATTTATTCGTCTCAGAGGAGAGCCGTCATGATCAAAGCCGAAGGCCGACTCGGACGAAAGAAACAGACCTCTGCAGATTCGGAGAGCCGGAGGAAAAGAACAGCACCTGCCCACAGACTAGGACGCCGAATCAAGTCTGGATGAACTCTGTGCTTCACAAGGAGCACGCACAAGCCAGAAGACGGAGAAGAGAACTGCTCCGCTTGAGCATCCAAAGCTAGATTTTATAATGTTTATACATCTTTTTCAATCGATTCAACCTCCGGAGATAGCCTACGCTGAGATATATCAATTTTATTTCATTGGTTGGGCATAAACTAGAAATAGATACGCAAATTAACATGGACGAAGGGTCCTAATTTATGCTCGGTGGTCGCACACGTGGATGGAACGGAGACGTAGACGCGGTAAGATATAGATAAGTATGCCGGGGAAGGGTACCGTAGTGCAGGAGGCAGAGGAGGGTGCAGATGCGGGGGCAAGGCAAACATTGGAATCTTCATCCCCACCTCCACGGACGTCCGCACTGAGTCATATCCAGCCAGTCGGCATCTGTGCATGCGTTTCTCTGCGTCCATAAGCCGTATTCCACGAGCAAAGCGAGGAAGCACAACCCCGACATCGACGTCCATTGTGCACGCCCGCGCCCACGTGTGCATGCAGTAGCGCAGTGCCTTGAAACTGAAGCCAAAACCAGCCTCGCTCGACGACGGCGAGGATGGGGCCGAGGACGGGGCCGAGGCCGAGGGCGATGGGGAGAACATACGTCCAGACCCGTCTCCGCACCTCCGGCTCCATGCGCAGGCGCAGGATCCATCGACAGGCGCATGCGGGCGGGAGCGGCGTCGATACCTCCACCTCCACCTCCCTCTCCCTCTCGCGTGCAGAGCGGTATCGGCATTGTAGGTGCACCCGCGCTTCTTCATCTTCATCTCCACCGAGATGCGCGAGTGCGCGGTGCCCATCTCCATCTTCATCTCGTTCTCCACCTCCATATTCCAGTCGACCATCTGCGTGCACCCCTCCGTCTCCATCCCCATCCCATCCCCAACTCCAGCTCTTTCGAGATGCACGCAAGATGGACAAGTGCGCATTGGCGTCAGCGTCGTAAATAGATAGCGCGGAGTGCACACCCTGCCTGTGGTCGCGCTCCACAAGGCGTCGTCGTTGGGTCCTGCAGCTGTCCGCGAGCGGGGCAGCAGGGACGGATGCTGGAGGCCGAGTGGGGCGCGGGTGCAAGCTGCGGTATAGCAAACGATTTGGAGGACGTGCATCGCTTCCACCAAAACGTAAAATGGAGGTGCGTGGCTCCGAGCCTCGTGGTGAACCCAAGACCAACCAGAAGCTGAAACCCGCGCAAAGAGGACGCAAGCAGCAGCTCAGACTCGGCTCTGCGTGTGTCTGTCTGCGCGCACGCAGGCCAGAAGAGCGCGTGGACTTGGGGTGTATCGATAGGCCGATGACATCCCAGAAGCGCTGGATGCCGGGGCAGGCGAGGCGGGGGGTAGATACATGGGAGGTAGACGCGTGGGGGAGGCAGAGGAGAGTTCGAGGGATACAAGCACAATCGCTATTTGGCTCCAGCAACAGCGCGGACACGGAGAGGAAGAGGCGGAGAGATTATAATTGGGTGCACGGCGCAGAGAGGTGCGGTGCGGAGGACCGAGAACGCGGAGCGAAATGGTTTAGCGAGCTCGCGGGAGCTGAGGCGTAATAGTGACGTTGTAGGCTGTAAAGCGCCAGGTAGCCTTCGATGTTCTCGAGGGTATGGTACCGGTGGCCTCGGAACTGTAAAACAAGCCGGTTATAACTGTTGAAGGAGAGGAGAAATGCCAGGAGCGCACCGATGGCATCTGAATAAGAGGGACTCCGGGGCTGATGACGAGATCGACCAGAACCGCGCACTCCTTCTCGGGCTTGGACGTGGAAACTGCGCTCAAGAACACCTTCTACTCCGTGCGGTGGATGCACCGGCAGACGATGGGGATCGAGGCAACGACGCAGAGGATGCGAGTGATCGCTGTTGGTGGAATTGTAAGTACGCCTCTAAAGTAAGAAGAAAGAATTGAGAGACGCACAGATATCGCGTCAGCATTGGCGTTCCACACCCAGTAAAGCAACGAAGCTGATGAGATGGGAGGGCGCAGTTGATATCGTGAGACACCGTGACGTCCCGGAGTTCCATGCCTGGAACGGAGGTCACAAAGAACGACAAAGCACAGTGATACGCTGCGCCAGAGATATTCGCAACAGGCCCGGGGGCAAACTATCAGACCATTGTAGCAGGGGAGCGGTCATCCGGGAGGGGAGGCGAGTTATGAATGACGTGGACTCAGTCGAATCCAGCCAGTCGCACACCAGCGATGTTGAGAAAAGCATTGAGAGAGTTTTGAGAGAAGGCAGCGATCAGCGGCTGTGCATGCACCGCCACAGCTCCCTCTCCGCTTCCTCCCGTTCGCACTCTTTTTTAGAAATGGCTTCTCTCTGTCGCGGGACTCCGGAAACATGACTTGTGCAGGCGGCCCTACCAGATCGCGTCTGTGGGCATCGTCGCCAAGACCTACGCTGAGAAGCGCCGCGCCATCCTCATCGACCTCGCCATCGCCCTCGCCATCCCCCTTTGTAGATCCCTTCTCATGCATCCCTTTACCGCTCTCCTTCTAATCCTAATCCTGACCTACCTTGTATAGAATGCATCGTCCAAGGCCACCACTACAACATCTTTGAGCATATCGGCTGCCTCGGCGAGACCTACGAGACGCCCCTTGCCGTAGTCCTCTTCCACCTTTCCCCCATCCCCACCGGCGCCGTCTCCACCATGTAATGTGGTGTGTCCCCTTTCCCTCTTCCCTCTTTACACCCCGCCAACCCGCCTTTCTTTTTTCGTAGTCCTCAGCATCAAATCCTTCTACAACTCCCGCTCCCAATTTCGCCTCCTCCTCTCTGCCTCCGCGCACGCAAACCTCAACCTAAATAGATATCTCCACCTCATGGCGCTCGCATCCACCGACCTCCTCTTCACCGTCCCCCTCGCCACCTTCGTCCTCTACCCAAACGTCGCTATCGCCGGCCTCAGCCCCTGGATCTCCTGGGCTGACACCCATTCGAATTTCTCAAGGGTGGTGCAGGTGCCCAGGATCTGCTGGCGCGTGGACCCGTATAGCGCAGCGAGCGTGGAGAGGGCGACGGTGGCGTGTGCACTTTTGTTCTTGGGTTTGGGATGAGGTGATCAAAAACTACTGCGGGGTGTTCAACTCCGTCGCCAAGCATATGGGATATACGAGTGCGGGGTCGGCGTCGGGGCTCGGTTTGACCGGGTGCGTTTCTCTTTTGTCCCCTCCCCTCCTTTCCTCCTTTACTCATCCCTCTCCAGCGCAACATCCAATACCACCTCTCCTCCTCCCATGGCTTCTCGCGCAAAGCTGCGCTCCCCGTCTTCATCCGAAAAGACACCACGCAGAAATGCAACTCGTTCCATTCGTTCTCGGATATGTCCGCGTCGTATGGGGGCGTGTCGCCGCTCGAGTACGATGCGGAGAAGGCGGGGACGCTGACTCTGGCGGATGTCGGTGGGATGTTGCATCATTATAAGGAGAGCGACTACTCTTCCTCTGCCCCGTCGTCGGCTTCGTCGGATACGGACAGCGACTCGGAGGAGATTGAAGTGCCGTCTTTGCACCGCGCGAGCGTGCATATCCCCAGCCTGCTGGAACCAGCGCACACGCGGCCTGCGTCTGCGGGACGCGGGTGATATCGTTTGACCGCGCATTCGTCGTTTTCTTCATTAACCCAAAAACCTCACACATATATCGTTACCCTGACCGTTACATGACTATCACCTACCTACCTACCCAACGGTATCTTTAGCACCCCCACCCCACACTATACTGTAGATTTCGCGCTTAGAGCGCACCTATACCTTTATTCATTCATCTAACGAAGAGCGTTCGTACGTCTTCGGCTGTGTGATTATCTGAGTTTTGTGCGATTCGATTGTCGAACTTGGGTTAAGTGTACATAATTGAGTTCTCGTGCAGTTGGAAGTCGGACTTGCCCGAGGTCGTCTGCACGACATCTTTCGGTGTGCGTTCTGTGTTGTGCGATTTTCCGAGTTGGAATTAGTCTGGTCGGGCTTTAATTTTCTATTGGGGGTTTGTCAATTTGTACGGAGTTCGAGGCAGAGAAGAGTTCGAGGAAGGCAAAAGGGAGAAGGGTTGTTTGTCCCTGCTAATGGAGGATTTTGGGACGCGTCGAGTCACGTGTACTTCTGATTTGATCATGAATTGCGTCGGTCTGGTTTGGCTGGTTTAAGCGTCAACACAAAAATAGGGAGATAAATGTTGGTCCCGCGCACGCCGCAAAGGATAGGTAAGATGGAATCAATAGAGCGTGACGTGGTTCAATTGAGGTTGGCGCGCCGAAATTCAATAGCGCCCAGATTGAACAATGCGGAGCGCGCACGTTCTCATTTGAATTCCCTTATCGAGTTGTCCGAGTTGCGTCGGAGAAACTGCAAATTTTCCTGCCTGAAGAATTAATTACGGGCACACATATAATCTGATTTCAAGATCCGGCTGAAGTTGTAGGACTATTATTCACATCAACGGGTGACAACTTGAACGACGAAGCTCTTGATGCCTGCAGCCTGAAGTCCGGGTAATAGTCGAGTCTGGCTAGATTCAATAACGCAAACGCGTCAGCTCGATTATAATACAGAGCAAATACGGAGCATGTTTTCTCTTTTCTCAACGCGAGCAACAATCATTTAGACAACACTTTGCCACCAGGTGGCGACGGAGTAAATATTTTGTTTGTTTTTCATTTTCCTATTGTTCCTCATACGATCTGAAGATGACAATATAGGTCGTCATTGAGCCTATTGAACATTTTTTCACCGGTGAAGTTAATGCAACGATTAATCTTGCAGGGAGCCTTCTGAACTCATCCTGGCAGAATCAACTACCTCTTCTGCAACCATCAAAATAGCCCGGATCCCTGTATGTGAGTTGTGATATTACCGGTTTTCTAACCACAATGGCCCGTTACGGACGCGGTAATAAAGACACCTCACTTCCTTCCATAATCAACCCACACCTTTTTTGCACCCGTCGCGATGAGGTTCAAGCCAAGCAGTATGAATGCCGCGAAAACGTGAACTCACCAGGACCTGAGAGGCTTCGGAACTTACAAGTTGGATCCACTCGAATCCCCGGTACTAAATCCGAAGCAAGGGTTGTGGACTTTGACTTGAGAACCAGATCTGAGAGCATCAAACAATCAAGACATAGCTGACTTAACGCACTGCGCTGCCAATCCAAAGCACCCTAATTACATTACCTTCGGTACTCACTTTTTGAGGCCCGCATTCAGGTCTGGAAGCACGAAAATGTGCCACGGCGATGTCAGAGTCAGAGTTGAAATTGTGAAATGGAGGACAAGTTGAGTGGCGACAAGCCCTGATGAATTAATGTCATTGTCAATGGTGGGCCGAATACGCAGACGGACCAAAATAAAATAAAATAAATAGAAGTGCAGTGGGATAATAAAAATAATCAAGCGGGTTGATGAGAGTGTCAAGCCTGCACGATGAGATTGCTCGAGAAACTGTTAGTAGCCGATTCAGAGTCCAGACTTGAACGCGACATGACTGTACACATGCAGGCCGAACTTGAAGCCATTGACAAAAAAAAAAAAAGCAGAGCAATTTCAAAACCTGGGAGAGTTCGATGCCGAGCGAGTATAATGCCGAGCAACATTGAACATTGAAATCATCCAGCCACTGGCAGGCAGGCTTTGGCATCGACCGGGTATAGGCAGATATTTGGGGTCAAAGGACGTGCGATGGCAGCGCCACAACTACAATTTCGCCTTCAATTGTATTCCAATACTAGCTCCCGAAGGAGGTGAAGATTCTGGAATATCGAATCTTGAGTCTTGATATGGCGAGCAAACAAGCATTTGAAGCGTCGGTCTTGCGTTCATTCAAGCCAAGATTTACAGAAAGCGGGAATCTGGTTTCGTATTAAATTTCTCTGGTCAGAGGTAAAAACTAAAACCAAGATGTGCCAAGGAAGAAGCAGTGGAGACGTCGTGTACTAAGAGAGCCGGAAAGAAATTGCTGATGGGGAGGTCTCAAGACTCGGTGAGAGAGCAGCAACAGGCCGAGTCAGGACGCGGAATTACCCGCGGTGGAATGACCCCGTGCTTCAGACGGAGCGCAAGAAAGAGTAGGCTGCAGGAAAACATAAGACAGAAGAATACGGAGAAGAGAAAGTATCAGCGGCTGTGTACCTCAATCACTGAGTGCTGCGCGTGGGCACCCAGAGCTGAATTTGATTCATTTTTGTTTCCCAACTTCGACGATAGCCAGGGCTGAAATGAGCAGTCCTTGAATAAAATAAAGACATCATATCTGATTTCAGTTACTTGTCTCGTTGAGTGCGATGGCCATGCGTATGTGGATGGGGGATGGGAGGCTGGGGCCGGGCATACATTAAATGGTGCAGAAAAGAGATCCGACAGAGTTTGAAGAGAAAGATAGCGAGACCGGGGAGAGATATAGGAGCGAATGCACGGGAGGGGGCAGGCAGAATGTACGCGCTTCCAAAACACACCCGCGATTCGCCATCGGCGTGCCCACCTCGATCGCGTGCGAGTGCGCATGCTCACCCAAAATTATACCCAGATCCGCGGAGCGCGCGCCCTCCGTATCGAAGACTGCGACGCCTCGATCGCACGACGACCTGCGCGAGTGCGAGGACGAGGGCGAGGTAAGCCCCATACGCACATGTACACGCCCGCCTCGATATCAACGTCCCTTGCGTAGCGCGTATGCACTGCACCGGCTGCACACGAGGAGGGGATTACGAAGACGACGGTGAGGGAAAGGAGCTCCTCGCACCGCGCCTGTACCCGTACCCACACCCGCGCTTCTCCATCTCTGCGAGTGCGCAGGTGCGTACGCATACCGGCGCAGCTTGAAGGCTATGCATCGAGTACCACCAAGTCGACACCGGCGTCGGCGCTCTCTCAGGGCGGGGACAAGGGGGAAGGCGAGTGCGGGGACGAGGGCGAGGGCTGATGGGCAGGAGGAGTGGGTTAAGGTGTGGGAGGGATGTACGTGCACGCGTACCCGTACTCCATCTCCATCTGCATTCCCATCACCGCCGCACGCTTCTCCGTCTTCGTCAGCCTGCATCTATATCGTCATCCCATCCCTATCTGCGCACCTCTCCGTCTCCATCCACCACTGTCGCCAGGCGAACGAGATGCGCGAGATATGCGTGCGAGATGCGTGCGGGCAGGGAGGTAGCGGGCGCAGCTGTTTCAAACGCATGAAGGGGTCTCGCTGCGCTCCCACTCGCGCATGAGGAGAACAATTTGCACTCGTTCCTCAGTAAGCCCACCCCGGCGCAGGCGAAGAGGAGGGGAGCAAGCCCAAAAAAGCGGCCTCCGCGCGAGCGCAAAGAGCGCGGAGAACACAAAAAGGCAAGCGCACAGAGCATACCGAGCTGAGCATCGTCTGCGCGTCCGCACGCCGGGATGAGGCAGGAAGTCGTTGGCTCGCAAGCCACAAGAGCGCGGGCGGGTATGTCTGATCGATTATGGATAAGGGGCTCTGCACAGCTCACGCCGCGATGGACGCTGCGGGAGCGCGAGCTGGCGAGGGAAATCCACGAACACAGAGGAGAGGGACAGCGTGGCAGGGAGGTGGGTGCAGTGAGGGAGTCAAAGCGTGCCCGAATGAGGAGGGAATTGGGTGCGCTGGTGGAAGAATGCGCAGAGGGGGAGGGCGACGTACAGTAACAGCGTACGACACGGAGAGGAGGCTGATGCTGATGGGCCAGAGGTACGTGGGCAGGGATTGGCACCTGACGTTAGCGAAGACGTCGCAGCGGTGGCTTTGTGGGATGAATTCTACGTGAAAGGCTATTAGTACATGTAGGAGAGGAGAGGCAGGGGACGCACCGAAGGCATCTACAGGAAATTGAGGAATAGAGTTCCGAGACCGGTGGAGAGGTGGGTGCAGAGCGACGCCGCGAAGGATTACGACGCTGAGTCTCGTTACTGCAGTACACTCGCGTAAGTACTAGTACGTATGACATTGACACGACAAAAGGACAAAGAAAACGCACCGATGTCACACCCAACCTGCGAGATGTCGCGGAGGCTGTCTTTCCCAGGAGTGAGTTAATAAAGACCATCTCTGTATCAGGGATAGAGACCCACCCCGAGTTCCACGCCTGGAAAGGAGCTGAAGTCCGACGCAGACGACAAACGACGAAGTCATAGACATTCTCCACGGGCGGGAGTTTGCAGACGATAAAGCAGGAGGGAGCGGTCATTCCACACGAAAGGGGCCACTGTAACGATAATCAATCGTGGTGACGCAGTCGAATGCAGAGAGTCGTTCATCCCCAGTGAGAATCCCGTCTGGGCAGGTATGCTCAAACCTGCCCAAATATGCTTCATATAATCAGCCCATATTCGAACACATATCAGCGTCTTAGAGCATATAATCTGGACTTTTTCTCTGGGCTGACATGCTCAGATATGTGGGGCTATGGGCAAACCCGCGCATTTATGCTTCAATATGCTGCCTACACTTTTAGTTGTAATTCAATCGAAATATATTCATTTTCACTACATAATACATGAATCATACCAAGTCTATTTACCGGCTGCCGCCACCATGTCGGACGACCTCGATCCGACGCTGGCGGGCCTACCTGAGACGAATATCAGCGAAGAATCGCATTAGGAGGGATAAAATACTTCACCTGGGGTCATCCAAGTGCGTTCTTCCGTCGACATCGCACAGCGCAACAGAAATCACTTGTAGAGCGTGGGCGAGAGCGGAGGCAGCGGGGGCGGGAAAATGGGCAGGCAAACGAGGGAGCGTAGCCGTGCAAGGTACGAGGCAGAGGTGCGCAACGGTGTGAGTGAGACTGTAGAACATTAGCAGCGAATTGTGGGTAGACATGAAAATCGCACCTGAATACTTGCGACGAAGAGTAAACCTTGTGAAAACACCACATGAGCTCGTTGTGCTGATACCATGTAGCCGGACACATACCGGTTGCCCCGGTGCAGCCCGCGACATTTCACTCCGCGTCGTCCCCTGTCGGCCTATTCTATGTGCGAAACGCCAGGCGAAGACATAAACCAGAGTTACGAAACTGGAAATTAGCCAGCTGAGCATGATATACAAGCAAACAGACTTACGAGAGGCCACTGCGTATTCCAAGAGTTAGAATCCTATCCTGAAGTAAGGGATGGATAAAAGAAAGTATGTATCACGCACAGTTTAGAGACGAAGAATGAGCAGGAAGGGGCGTCAGGAATCCAAATCGCAAGGCTCTAGAGGACCGGAATGCGAGGACCACTATGGAACCGACGAAGCGACGACGTGAGCGTACCCGGCCTCGATGAAGACGGAGGTCAGAGCCATGGAGGTCGCGCCAAGGTTCATTGACTCGTCGTTCTCTCCGCACTGCGCATAATAGTAAGAACGTCGTAAGTAAATAGTCGTCACTGCATAGAGATGAGAGTACTCACGAGAGCGCGTAGGCGCCAAGTCGCGTAGTATGGGCATTGGAATGTCAAAGTAAGTGAAAGAGATATCGAGCGCAAGTCGACTACATACCTGGAGTAACCGGATAGACCCTTACGCGTCCAGAGTCTACCAGGAAGGCAGATAAGTCTCGAGATAATGGGAAGCACACCTGTCGGTGCATGTCATTCGCGTCGTCCCGGCAATGGATGCATTAGACATCAT
>JARJLF010001257.1:0-88537 GCA_029378395.1 Mycena leptocephala | reverse complement strand
AACCTTAATTGAGAGGTGCAATAGAATGGGGAGGAGCAACTGGCCGCAGGATTGTGAAACACGGAGTACTGAAACACAGGATTGGCTGGAAAGGTAATGGTTTGGCCATATCGAGAGGATTTGAGGTGATGAATGGAATGGAGGTCCAGGTGCCCTTGAAAGTTATCATGGACCAAGTGGGTTGTTCTCTTTGGTGAAAATACTCACACAACTCAACATATTGGGATACAAGCATACCCCGGGCCTAAATTCCTGCTTCTGCCCTCGCGGTGCCGGAGCACGCCACATCCGCGCGTGGTACGAAATTTTGTCGTAACTGCAAGCGTGATGGTCACACCTAGGACAATTGCTAGGCGCGGGCAGTGCGAAGGCCGGCCAGGGCCTAAGACGAAAAAGAAGGGGAAGAAGGGTAAGGCAAGGAGAAGGCCCATCACACTACGGATGGAAGGGGACAGGAAGATTCTAACAATGTACGCTTCGAGAAATGCTTAATGTACCCAGCCGGCTTGCATGTTTCGGACTTAGCCACCCGGCAGCGAGTCCCAATTAAGCGGCCTGAACCTTATACTGAACAGCAGAGGACAGAAGCAGGAAAGAAAGTGGATGAACTCGTTGAGCTAGTGAGGAAATGGTTGCAGAATACCAGAGATCGTCCGGAGGGGATGTCCGACTCTCAGTATCGCAATTTTATGCGCTATGCCTCGATGTTCTTCAAGGATAAGAAGGGAAGACTGTACAAAAAGTGTGTAGATGGGAATCATAAACTGGTCGTGGATAAGGATAGACGAATGTCTATGATGAAGTCAGCACATGACAGCCTAGGACATGGACCAACCGGAAACGGCACCTATCGGGCAGACAATTTGGCAGATTGTTGCTCACAATAGCGGTGTGATACAGGCAACACAACTGGCCATGTTGTGCTGCCGACCGACTGGCCAGAAAGAAATTGTGACTGGCTAGGGCACAGCTCAATCTGTTCCCCCAGAACCCAGAAAGAGTCGCAACTTGCCATGTTACGACCACGATCCCCCGGAACCCTGGTTCGCCACGCGTCAGGTTCCGTGGATCCCCCGGAACCCAGAACCTGCACAGAGCGCTACCGCTCAATGTTATTTATTCCCCAGAACCCAAAGAGGCGCAGAGCCGCATCACAGTCGCGACAAGTCGCGACCTTGATCCCCGGAACCCGAACAGAGCGCTGGGGCTCAATGTGATGCCCCAGAACCCTCAAGAAAAAGATATCAGACTACGACACGCATACAACTTCAGCATCCGTCCGAGCAGTAAGTGATGATTCATACCATGGAAACACTAGGAAGGACTGGAGGGCTGGCTGTCCGGACGATGTAGATTGTCTAACTCGATCCTGGAATTACGTAAGCTAAAAACAATCAAGATTTTTGGTGAATGCTATGGGAATGGTTGGTATAATCCTCCACCAAGACCGGAGGAACTCCCAGGGCTGCGGCTTTAATAAGCGACTGAGGATAGAAAGACACACAATTCACTTACTGCTGGCACCGATTTAAAAAAATTGTAACACCGTACGCAGTTCGCTTGCAGAGGTTTGAGGGACGCTGAAATCACCAAGGAGCATGGAATAATAGCGTATTAGAATCAGAAAAGTGCTCGTCGGAATGCAATGACAGTTCCCTGACAGGAAGGGAGCCCCGCGCCTTGGGAATCCACCCCAGGGAACTGTCATTGACCCCGGCCAGCACCCTTCGTAACTCGCCCGTTAAAATTCTTTGGGGGCTCTTGAAGACCTTTCCGATATTGGGCAGATATAGTGCGACCTCAAATAGAAGCTCTGCCACCAGGGCTCACCCCTTTGGCACAGCCCGAGTCGTACCAGCCTGCCTACAGCAACGTGCTCACCACAATTGGTGCTCATCATAGGCGGGCTGGTAACGAGGGGACAAAATACTGTTTTGGTGTGAAATCTCGGCCCATCATGCCGAGAGGTGCCCACGGCATAATATGTAATATCTGCCGGAGCTCCCTTAGGTGTGCTCTCATGACACACATTTCTGGATTCGCTCTGAGCCACTTTCTTTGAGGCTTATCATCATCATTATGGCTAAAACTGCCATCCGATAGGCTGAATGAGGCAAACAGAGGCATCAGGTGCTCCTTCGCCGTACGCATTGGGGTTTCAATTGTTTAAACTTTGAATTCCATCCCGCCGAATTACCGCCGCCGGGTTGCAACGGCCGATTCTGGCGATGCACTGAGAGTAAGAGAAAGAAAGGAGATGTAGCAGACTGGGAGTAGGCCCGAATCACCATTCCAGGATGAGGACGCACTGAATGAGCTTCAGGGACGACGACGGGAGAAGCGTCCCAAAATAGCATTGTCAGATCAGCGAACTAAAATAAATCAATTTTGAGCCCTAGCAACCCGTCATGGGCAGCGGAATTAGCATAGCGGCGCCCGCGGAGGGAGCTGAGGACGGAGGCACAGGTAGGCAGGCTTGGGTCGACCAAAGTCGACAGACGTAGGCACAGCGTAGGCCCAGCCAGGCACAATTTGGCCTACATAACGTCGGCAGAGTTTGCCGACTACGAGCGATCATTGGCCGCGACGACAAGAGGGGAATCAGTCTCGATGCAATAATAGCGGCGGAGGTCCGTGATCTACGCTGGATCAGCAACGATTGACGCGGCCTCGATACAGAATATATCTTCTCGACGTGATGTCGCTGCGATATTTCTTGAGCTACTTCTTCTAGGAACCCAGAGCTACATTGGACTCATCCAGGCTGAACCATGTGGGAACATTGAAATTAGTCCCCGGAATGCATTGTGGGAGAGCCTGGAGAGGAAACGCGAGGTCTCTTGAGTTACCGATTGAATACAGAATCGACTCAAAAAGATTAAAAATCGAAGACTCTTAGTACTTTTTTTTACTATTTGGTTCAGCTCCTCAGTCACTCTAATGGGTAACAAGCGCTCGACGGCGCTTCCGCGGGCCGTGTCCCCTGTCTGGCGTCTCTCATCTGCGTTCATTCTCATGCATCACCATCGCCCTACGACCTGGAGATCAGCGGTTCCGGAATCGATCCCCCGCTGCTGTCTCCACACCCAACAAAATTCTGTCTCCCTCTCTCCTTTTCGTTGTCCGACCCAACGCAGTGGAATCTGGACGCCAATGTGACATTCCAGAACCATAAAAGAATTTTGGAATATGTGCAGCAGACGCAATGGCCTGCGCAATTTTGCAGGCGGGTTAGGTCGGAAACCAAATTTGTTCGCCTCGCCCCTCGATTTCTTCTGGTTAAATTTCCTGAAAAACTTGAGACTCTCTTTTAGACGCCTATGTAGCATTCCAGGACCTCAAAAGAGTTGTGCAATATGTGTATGATAAGACTGTTGATCATGTTCCACCGTGCTTGACATCGTTCCCCAGATTTTAGATGTAGCCATGGGTCTCAACTATCGCCACAGCGACCAAGTGAATGTTGTACATGGGTGGGGATTTGAAAGGGGTATGTTGCTCCCGGTTTTTGACAGAAGCTTCCAGTTGTTCACCGGCGCCCACCATATAGCCGAGCATCCTCATCACTCCGTCAGGCAGAGCCTGTATCGCTGGGGCTCTCGACCATTACCAATGCTATGACCTGCGATTTACACATTCCACCGCAAGGGTAGGGGGAGAAACTGCGCGATATCAAGTCCCGGAGATTTTGAAAAGTGAAAAGAAAAATCACCGGGGATCAGACGTGTACGCCTTCGCTTGTGTATACTACGAGGTCCGTCAGTGTCTCATGCGCATCCATTTCCTTGAAACCAATTATTTGCGACAGACATTGACCGGGAAAGTCCCATTCTACGAACTGCCCAACGACATGGCTGTTGCTCTCAAAGTAACAGCAGGGGCACGCCCGTCACGTCCAGAAATAATATCGGATGGGCTTTGGAGCTTACTTCAAGACTGCTGGAAGAGGACCCCAACAAGCGGCCCAAAATGACTGAGATAATCCGACGGCTTGTTAGCCCTCCGATTGGAGTGAAACCGACACAATCTGCCACGGACTGGGATGAGACATTCAGTTCTAAATTTCACCGCTCTCTGCAAGACTCCAACATATGGGGTTCCCGCCCAAATTCTGCAACACAATAAAAAGTTTTTACACAAATGCTGAGACAATTGTGATGATCAACGGAGAGAAGAATGCGTTGTCGGATCGCTTTGCTCCCCGGGATATGCAAGTCTCGAGAGCGGTGAATATGGAAGAGTAGCTCCCTGGACTCTGCCTTGTCGACTTCGTCGAAAGGTTGGTCACAAGAAACTACCCATTCAGCCAGTAAGCGCTCAAACCGGCCCTGGTCTCACGGGCCCTGCGAAAATCTCAGCACTTGACGCAAGATGAAAGTGAAAAATGTTCCAAGTTCTTTACTTTCTGATGTGCGAATGCGTCCCCGATCGTGTCAGCGAGACTTGAATAGCTGTAAATGTTTGCAGTGAGCAGGGGCTATCTATTCTTGAGACACGTGGCTTAGAAAATGGCTCTGGGGCTTCATTGGGAATCAAAATGGTCTGCAGGATGTCAAGTCACATGTTTCAAAATGTGGACCATTCAAAAGGCAACCGGTGAGAGAACATAGGGTCGGAGCAATAGTGTCGAAGACAACTCGAGTACTTGGAAAAGACTACATATATATCTGGACCGGAGGACTTACCTGGCACATTACATGAGGCAGCGCTGGGTGCCGTGACCTGTGACCGAGACCAAAATTCGGCGCGGCACAGGGGTACGTGACGCGTGACCGCCGAATTGATCGAAATTGTACAGTACCAGTTCGACACCTCGACATCGAGCGAAATTTTGCATGACACCCCCAAAATTTTTGACATCCGGAGCGAAAATTTTGCGATTTTGCGTTTTTCGGGTTATTTTGGGCTCGATGTGATGCTCAAGAGGTTCGACAAATGCCTGCGTGACGCGTGACCTCGACCAAAATTCGACAGGGGGGTGCGTGATGCGTGACTGTCGAATTGAATGAAAAAATCCAGTCCTTTGTTTCGTCCACAGGTCGGCGACTGAGGGTATTCGGCTCTGTTGGGTCCACCCGCCCGCGGTGCCTGTATTCGTCGGTTGTGCAATACAGTAAATGTGGTCTTTCGAGTGCTTTCACTTCCGTCCGCTTCTTAAGACCCTCTCTCAAGTTCCAAATATTTCCAGGGCCCACAAGCGGAAAGGAGTGCCGGCTATGAAGCCCATCACTCAAGGATTTGGGCCAAAGGGCGCCCGTAACCAAAATTTTATACACGACGTCGATTTTGGGTGCGAAAAAAGATTAAATGGGATGCAACGGATCAACCGTTGTTGAGTTATGGGAGGTTTTTGAGTATTACAATACAAGGTGCGTGACCCACCATATCTTTATTTTCGCTTCGACTCCGGCGACTGAAGATGTATCACTCGCTGCGATCCGCGGAGGAAAACGAGGAGATTCTGGAGCTACTGGACGAGGATGCGGAATGTCAGGTTGTGATCGCAACGATCGCGTTTGTGAACGGGCTGAACGTAAAGACTTTGCTGGATAGCATTTCGGTTGGTTTTCCCGATATTGTGGATCAACTTTGGCAGAAGAAAGGCCGCGTTGGGAGAGACATGGAGACAGCTGCTCTTGGAGTGGTTCTTTTCCAGAAAATGCGACATCCTCCCATTCGATAACCTCCGTATTGTTTGTGCGCTCATTGGTCGTTGCTCTCAGATGGCGATGCAGACGATGGAGAAGGAGCAACAGGACTGCTTGATGCGGAAGAGGTTCCTTTTGCGCGGATGGATTCGATGATAGGGATGGTAAGCTGCGGCAGCCGCTTGTATGCGTACACCAGCTTCACCGGTGGTGGTGTTGGAGGATTTCCGTCCATTGGAGCGCTCCAGGGGATAGTGACGGAGGCTATACGCGTCGGATTCGAGGTTTAGCGGTGCCAGCGATGGAGGAAACGCGAGAAGACGCGTGGCTGTCGCCTCAAAAAAGGCGTCAATTGAGCCCCCTCCGAAAATTTTCCCACGAGAGATAAGGAACGGCCAACACGTTAGACCAGTTGAATGGAAATTGTGAGGGGTACACGAATCACGATTCCACTCCAGAGAAGAAAGAAAAGAAAATCTTCTATTAAATCTTTGTCTGAACCAATTTCTCCAGCGGGCCGAGGGAAAATAGTGAGAAGTGAAGGCAGCCTAGGGCTTCAATATCCGGCGCATTCCAGTGCAGTGCTGTCTGGGGTAGAGTCTTACCAGCTTTGACATAGGGGCGCGTTGATTACCTATGTTTAGAATGCTTCCCGCTTGGAACTGAATTGCAGCATTTGAAGAATTTTGAAAGACTGCAGAGTTCACCGATGCCGTGTCAATGACCCTCACGGTAATCTGGCACCGTCATTTTCCCTGCATTGCAGCCATCCATCCACGTTCTGCAAAGCCTCCTGATGTACCGATTGCATGTTCATTGCATGAACCGCAATATGCCTGGAACCGAGGCTGGGAAAAACGAGATATACATTCATTCAAGCAAATATTACAGTCAATAAAACACCAGAGGACAGTTAATGGAATTAAAACGGGCTGAGTGCGCCCGAAACAGTTCTGTCATGTCTTCCTTTTCACACAGAATATGGTTCAAGCTTTGAACCAACTGTAATACTGATAACAGGGCGTCGATCTCCTTGCATAGGCTGGGCTTTGAGGCGATCGTTGAACACTTGCAACGTTCCCTGTTTTGAGTCAATTAAGGTAACTTTCGGAGAATGCCCACTAACTTTAGGTAGTGGGTCTTATAGCGCCCTAATCACCTCTCCGCCAAATTTTTGTAAAGTTGTTCGTGTTTGGTTTGCTTTCATAATCTCGAGAGCTGCACGTCGTGTTTTCGATTCTCAGAGCTGACATTTTCTTTTCGTTAAATCCTTTTTAGGGCCTTGCCAGTTATACACGTGATTTCCTTTGTCCGTGTTGTTCATCGGCTTTGAAATTTTCACCTTCATCCTCCCGTCTTCTGCATCTCTTGTCTCTCCATCTTCTGCCCTCAATGTCCATCTTGGTCGCAGGAATTCACACTGCCAGTGTCGCTACCTCCGCTACTTCCCCTGTCACTGTCTTGTCATCAGAGTTTGTCCGGACCAGGCTCCTGTCTCACCCATCTCGGCGCTTTGGCTTTACAATCAATGGGGGTCCTCACGGTAGTTTCACCATCGAATTGGCTTGCTCTGTTTCTTCTACTCTTGCTACGGATGTCTGCATGGGCTTGGACTGGAAAGCCGGTGTGCGGGAGTAGCTGATCAGTCTCGGATCACGCCCGTCCAATTATCTTGATCACTTGAATGCCATTGATCCTTGTGGTGTGTGCTTTTTAACCTCCTCCCCTTCATCTCTTTAACTACTGAATGTCCAGATATGCATCATCCTGGCCTCTCTCTCGCTACATCTCATACCGTTACCTCGGCTGCTGGAGGTATATTCTTTTATTGCGTGCAGACGGCCACTTGCTTACAACTTTGTCTCAGATTCAGAGTCCGTGTGCGCACACGATACCCGATCTATGTGCGTGCATGGCCAATCTGCGTACGCGCACGATTCCCAATCCCAATCTGCGTACGCGCATGATTCCCAATCTGCATACACGCACAATTCCCAATCTTCACGCGCACCCGATGCACCTGATACACATACCACTACACAGAATACACATATTACTACAGATGCTGTGATGCCATTAACTACGATGCCCATATTGTTGAATACAATGGAATCTTGTAGTTCTCTGGTGCCCCCTGTTGAGTCTAGTCACGCTGAGTCTCCCCGCCCCCAGGCTAATGAAGGGCCCTCTCGTCGTCGGCCTGCTTCCGGGCCGACTCATCATGCTGTTGATTTGGCTACCTTGTTTTTATCTCCGGACTCTCTCCAGAACGTCCTTGTCGGAGATGTTTATTGTGTTCACTCTCATCTGTCTCTTCATGGCATTCCTTCGCGCAATCTGTCTACCTCCGATGCTCGGCAGGCCCTGGCATTCCATTTATTGTCTGGTATGTGCGCTTCTGTTTTACCCAGTGGAAGTCCATTGGCGCACAATTTATATCAGTTCACCATATGAGTTACACGGCTTATAGTATCCTACTGTCTGCATCTAGGCTTTCTGAGCGACACATTTCCGTGTTGTCTGATACGCTGAGGGCACCTGCCTGTGATCTGCAACATACACTTTACGTCAGACGTGCTGATCTATTGGAAAATCACTCTGTAGCCCATCCATTGCATT
Organism: Mycena leptocephala; assembly: GCA_029378395.1. Classification (NCBI taxonomy): domain Eukaryota; kingdom Fungi; phylum Basidiomycota; class Agaricomycetes; order Agaricales; family Mycenaceae; genus Mycena; species Mycena leptocephala. The sequence continues at coordinate 80,270 of JARJLF010001257.1, read as the reverse complement.
CTGTCTTCGACCATGTAGAAGCTTTTACTCGACCTGCTCTTATTTCTCTGGGTGCATTACATGGAATTGACTTGAACTCGCGGAAAGTTCCAGAATGTAGAAATATACTGGCTGCACATTTGGGCAGTGGCTCCTGTGGACTCCGTCGATCTGGTTTTCGACATCTCGGTTGTTTTGGCTCTCTCAGATGCGCACAATGCCGAACTGCATAACATTCCTGCTATGGATCTTGGTGCGTCTGTGACTTTGGATTTAGAGCTGGCCCAAATCAATATACTGGCCAGTGTAGTCAAAACCTTGTCAAAGCGTCCGCTCCGACGGGTTCTCCAAATCCATAAGGTTGATTTTTCTCTTTCGGATGGTACTGCCGCACTCAGAAAACATTTGAGGCTATATTTGAAACGATTACGCCGTGGTAAGAAGTTGGATTCTCCGCATGAGCGTAAAACCCGGCGAGACCAAGAATTGTCTGCTTTGAGATCGGATTGGCCGACTTTGGTGCCTACTATTAAAAAACGTGCATTGGTATCACCATTTAACAGTGCTATATCAGCGGAATCACTGGGCACTTTTGTATGTGGAAGTTGCTCAGGAAAGACTTCCATGAAAGATCAGAAGCGTATGAGAATCAAGGACTTCGATCTCGGGCTGTTGCGGCGACCGGATTATGATGCTCTCAAGCACGGTGAATTGGACTCCGACTCCGAATCGGACAATGATATGGATGTGGACACGAGCAACGATGATGAATGCGGCAGTGAAAATATTCCAGGCCAGTCTTCAACTGTCGTGGATGTAATGGATGTTGATGAAGACGTTGGTGTCAATGCGTTTGGTCAGCCTTCAGAGCAAGCATGCATTGAAGGTGAGGAGCTTGAATATGAAAGCGATCGTGCTGCTGCTCCCCTTCCTTGGCTGGACCCCAATTGTGTGCCTCCACCTCTACCATGCGATGAACCCAGGAATTTTGACTCTGATGGAGAATTGGAAGGTGTTCTGTTTGATCCCGATTGCATTGGATCTGACGACGAAGGAGAAACTGTGCTTCTTGCTTGTAAAACTTGTTCTTCTTCCCTCAAACAGGGAAAAATTCCTAGACTTTCTCTTGCCAATTATAACTACCTTGGCCCTGTCCCTTCAGAACTACAGGAACTCACTGTGATAGAGGAGGCCATGATTGCCAGATGTCGTGCAAAATGCTGGATCATTCAGCTGAAGGAGGAAGATGATTATTCCACTCCAATAACGCAGCGTGGAGTACGCGGTCATGTAATTGTATATCCACAGCAGCCTTCGGCAATTGCGAAGATTCTTCCTCCATCCATAGACGAAGTCATTACACCCATTTGTGTAATTTTTGTTGGATCCCATCCACCAACCTCAGAGTGGCTTCAAAAGAAAGCTAAACCCTTGACTGTTCGCAAGGAAAAGGTTTTGAATGCACTTAACTGGTTGAAAACCCATAATCCACTTTACAAAGACATCGAGATTAATGCCAGTGTATTTGATGGACAACCGGACGAGACAATTTTCCCGTTCCACATTCAACATGTTGTTCCTACTGGTGGAATCAGAGCATCGACTTCCTCCTACGTATCTGATCCGAGTTTACAATCACAATCAGACAATGCTCCGCCCGCAAATCTTCCGATACTCTCCGATATTTTGAACCCCCCTTCAACGGCCCCAATCCCGTTTGATTCTGTAGTCGTTACGAATGTAGAAGGACACACCTCTCCCAATGAACTTCGCAAAGCTGCCATAGAGCACATGAAATTGCCGGGAAAAAATTATATTGGAATACCACACGATGCGAATCCGATAAATGAATTTAAAAATCCTTCGCTGTTTCCTATGATCTACCCAACTCTGTATCCATATGGGCTCGGAGGCTGTGAAGACCAGAGACGCAAAACAAGGCTTTCCATGCGGTCTCACATCAAGCATTTGTTCAATATTTCGGATCAGAGATTTCAGACCCACTACTCTTTCCTGTTCACAGCGTTCAATATGCTTCAGAGAAGACAGGTTCTTTTGCGCACGAGTCTGAAAGTGAAACGATCCAATTTTGATCATGTTGCTGCTCAGTTTGCTACCGTATCCCCTGAGGCTGTCCACATTGTGTCCGAAAGAATAGCAAATGGGGACAGTCATACTGCGAATACTCTTGAGGAGCGCCGTGTCTTGCGGCTAATGAAGGAGGTGAATGTAATAAATGCCCACGTATCTGGATCATCTCAGTCGAAGTTGGTTATGAGAAATCAGATACGTGGGTTGATGATTGACAAAGGTCTCCCCAGTTTCTATCTAACGATCAATCCAGCCGATGTTTACAATCCACTCGTGAAGTTCCTTGCAGGAGATGAAATTAATTTGGATAGTATGACCACTGACACAGTCCCGAAGTACTTTGATCAAGCTTGTCTCGTAGCCAAGAACCCTGCAGTGGCTGCTCAGTTTTTCAATGTTTACATGAAAGCGTTCATCTCTACGATTCTTGGCTATGATCCTAAAGGCGAGGATGTTAATGGTGGTATTCTCGGTCTAGTCAAAGCCTATTACGGTTGTGTTGAAGCTCAAGGGCGAGGAACTCTGCATTGCCACATGCTGGTCTGGTTAGAAGGAGGCCTGAATCCGAATCAGATCAAAGACAAGGCATTACGGAACGGAGGTGATTTGGAGTTTCAGAAAAGACTTTTGGAATTTCTGGATGATACTATCTCCAATTCCATCCCCTCTGACCCAGATCCTTCATTTGACACAGAATTAGGAGAATTTTATTCTTGCGCGACCAGAGGACCGACTCCGGCAGACAAAGCACAGAACCCTGATTTATCAAGGTCAAAGGATTTACACAAACTTATAAAGCGCTGTCAATCTCACACTCACCACCCCACTTGTTTCAAGTACTGGCGTGGTCCGCCTGAGCCAAAGGAATGTCGATTTGATCTGGATGAAGCCAACGTGGTCCCAGTAAGTATGATTGACTCTGAAACAGGCGAGATAACCTTGCGATGTCTAGATGGTCTCGTGAATAATTTCAATGAGACTATGATAGAAGCTATCCGGTGTAACATGGACATCAAATTCATTGGATCCGGTCCAGCCGCCAAAGCAGTGCTCTTTTATATCACAGATTATATCACCAAGACTCAGCTTCAGGCCCATGTTGCATATGCTGCTTTGGAATTGGCCGTCGATAGGCTCGGTGAATACGATCCTGACACTGATGAGCACAAAACTAGAGCGAAAAGGCTTCTTCAGAAATGCGCTCATTCCATGATAGCCAAGCAAGAATTATCGGCACAACAGGTAGCGTCTTACTTGATGGACTTCGAAGATCATTTCACCAATAATCTGTACTGGAGCTCGTTTGAGAAATTTATCAATGAAGAGGATCCGAGCCCGGAATGTTATCATCGTAAAGAGGCAGTCCCCGATTCCATTGTCGAAGGTACTGTTCTGGATCCAGATAATCTGTCATTTGAAGCTGATCAGATGTCAGACGAGAAAGAGAATTCCGAAGAGCAAGCATCTGATGTAACTGATCCAACCGTGGGAATCGATGCTACTTGTTCTAATGAAGATGATATCACTCTAGTCTTTGATTCTTCTGGCCAGATAAGACCCACTGCAAACCAGATCTCGGACTACCAGAACCGAGGAGCCCTTCTAGGATCTATTTCTGTCTGGGAATTCGTTGCACGCGTGGAGAAGGTATCTAAAGTGGCGTCAAAACGCAAACACAAAGGGTCAGTAGATGCTGAGGATGAAGACATAGACTTGGATAGCAATGAGGAAACAATGGAGGATTTTGTTGTCGAGGTTTCTCCTGATGCTGCTACCGCTGATGTTGATCCACTTGAAGACGACGACCCATATGACGGGGATGTATTGGGCTATGCAGGTAGGAAGCGACCTAGAGTGGAACTGAAGGCCCCACACATAGAGGAAGCATCTCATGTCTTGAGAGTCTGTACCATTGAGTCCCGTAAGATCCCTGTTCCGATCGGACCTGCTATGCCTAGACGAGATGTGGATGAAATGAAACAAAAGCATGCGCGCTTAATGTTGATACTGTTCAAGCCATGGCGTCACGCCCAGGATTTGCGTAATTCTGGTGAATCATGGGAAGACGCATACTCTAGGTTCCAAACAGATTGTTCCTCTGCAGTGCTAGAAGCTATTGACAATATCCAGATTTTGCATGAATGCAAAGTGAGTAGAGATGCTCACTTTGCGAATCGTCAGAACCGTAAACGAGCTGGAGTGAATCGCGATATAGTGCGCAAGGGGGCTGCCAACGAGGAGGCAATGTACGCTGATGAAGATGAAGGTCTGGTTCTAGATCACCTTGAACGCATAGCACAGGCCCATTCTAATCATATTGCCAGCACAGCTGCTCATATATCCGATAGTATAATGGCAGCTGATATCAGTGGTATGTTCAGTCACGATCCGGCAACGTTAGACGAAAATATCAGCAACGACTCGACATCAGAAGGGTGGGCTGGATCACACACCTTGGTAGAAGATGCACATCCGATTCCGGAGTACGATTGGAACAAGTCTTATCAAGCCCGAAAGGATCAGTGGAAACAAAAAGTTTCGACGCCTTGTGTATTGGAAGCACCATCTCAGCCAGAAAACAGTGCTGGTGCTTCATCCGTATCAGACGGGTCTGCTTTTCGTACCCCGGTCAATAACAGCAATGTTTACCAAGAGGTTTTGGGCGTGCACAGTGCTGACTCTCTCACCGCCACTCAGAACAATGTTCTTTTACCGGCGACTGTGGATGAGGTGATTGCTGAATACACCCTCAATACTGAGCAGGCTAGAGCTTTCAGAATAATAGCCGAACACAGTCTGGAAAATAGAGAGTCACCTCTCCGAATGTTCCTTGGTGGACCCGGTGGAACAGGCAAATCCAAGGTAATAAATAGCCTTACTGATTTTTTTACAAGAAGGGGTCAAAGTCGACGTTTCAGGTTGGCTTCCTACACAGGCGTTGCGGCTCGAAACATAACAGGTATGACATTGCACGCGGCCCTTCGCATCGGCCGAATTTCCAAGATGAACAGTAACGCCAGACGGGATTTAATGGCAACGTGGGACGGGGTTGATTACTTGTTCATCGATGAAGTTTCCATGATCGGGTGCGGTCTATTATGCGATGTCAGCGAGGCGCTCAGTATTGCTAAAGGCAACACCGACTCATTTGGGGGTATCAACATAATTTTTGCTGGTGACTTCGCTCAGCTCCCTCCAGTTGGTCAGACTAAACTGTATGCTAATCTCAGTAGGCCAGGAATGACCGGTAGCACACACCCCAGCCAAAAAAAGGTGTTTGGGAAATTGCTATGGCTCTCTGTAAAGACTGTTGTTCTTCTGACAGAGGTTAAACGACAGAGCGGGCCCGAGAACGCACGCTTTCTGGAATTGTTAGGGCGCCTTCGAGAGGGCAGGTGCAACGAGTCAGATTATCAGCTTCTGAACACGCGGGTTTTGTCCAACATATCGGTTGATTGGTCTGCAGAGCACTGGAGAAATGCGCCGCTCATTGTGTCTGAAAATTCAACCAAAGATGCATTCAATATCAAGGCAGCACATGCCTTCGCAAATCGAACCGGAAGACCACTTCATTGGTATCACGCTTCCGACACTGTTGGTCGTAACAAGCCTGTCTCGAACCCTGATCTAATTAGGCATCTCCAAGGGATGGATTCCGGAGCTACTAACTCTCGTCTGGGTAAGATCCCACTGGTAATTGGTATGCCTGTGATGATCTCCCAAAATTTCGATGTTCCTGGCGGTGTCGTTAATGGATGTTATGGTTCCCTAAGGAGTGTGAGATACCGTGTAGACAGAGATGGAAACAGGCACGCCATTTCCTGCATTGTAGAGGCTCCGGATACATCTGCTGGGATCGTACCTGGGCTTCCGGATCATCATGTTGTTGCACTGGAGGATACAGTCCCCATCAGCTTCACAGATCGTTGTACTAAGGATACAGTTACAGTTAAACGCACCCAATTGCCATTGCTTCCTGCGTTTGCGATGACGGCTCATAAGGCTCAAGGCAAAACTCTCACTCACACGGTTATCAATTTACAAAATTGTTCGGGCACCGAGTCACCGTATGTTATGATTTCCAGAGTAACATCATTGGACGGGCTGTTGATACTGAAGGGTTTCTCGCGATCGAAAATAACCTGTCGGCAGTCTCAAGAGTGCCGCGATGAAGCCAGACGTCATCACTATTTAGCACTTCAAACTATTGCCCGCACAGGCACTTCATCGGAGGTTGCGGATGCCGAGGCAGAACTCACGCGAATGTTTGTGTGCAGGGTCAATGTTTCCGCCGAAGAGGACGAAAACAATAACCGCGAGGATGCTTACGTGCGTTTGGAGAGAATGGAGAAAGCAAATTCTGCCCTAACACGTCAAGACTTTGCACAGCCATCTGCATCTCTCAGACCAGTAAAGCGCGTTCCCCGAAAGGGGAATTTGGCGACAGTGACCACTGCTGGTGTGTCCTGTCCTTTTGTTCTCTCTCGTAGGATAGTTAACCGGCTTTCCAGGACAACCCGTGGGGCCTGCTATCGGCCTCGTACAACGCACTCCAAGAAACGCAATGACTGTGGCTGCCGGTGTGTTCCATTTTCTTCTAAATCTCTCTTCCTTTATTGAATGCCTTTGTAGGTCAACCTGTGCCCAATGGTGCCCTGTCAATAGCGTCATCGCCAAGTCCATCATCTGCTTTCATACCTAAAACTCCGGTCAGAATCAAGCGAAAACGTGTTGTTCCCGATACTCCGTCGAAGCGGCGTCGTTCGGCTGATGTATGTTCTCACGTTCTCCTCTTATACTCTGGCAAGATCTGATATTTAATATCTCCCTTCAGCATAATCTTCCCACATCATTGAACGACACCCGGGATAATCGGGTGCTCCAGCCGATTATGTATATCTGTGTGGTCTGCTCGACGGCCGTCTTTACCCACCGCATTCCAACATGAGCTCTCAGTGGGCCTTCGAAAAGATTCTGGACTCTCTCAAGTCTGCTGGGCTAGCTTTCATGTCCGAATGTTCCTATGGCAATCATTTCAACCTTCGACCGAACTTCCGGGCCGACTTCGGGACCGTGGATTCACATACTTGCTTCCACCATCTGCAGGAGCCGGGCGGTTCAGACCGGTAATTTTCGGTCAAGTTAAAGAGATTGTGTCGAACCCCTCTTTGCCCGAGGAAGATCCCGTATGTGTTTTTATATCTGGCAATTTCAACGGTTCTGTAACGGCTACGTAGAACTACTTGACTACAGATTATGCCACCATAAATATAGGTCTTCCTAGCTGGCCGTCTCAGCAAGTGGACACCTTCTTTTGGAATCAGTTGGCTGAGCTGGGCTATGTTATGTGTCGAGAGTCCGCAGACAATGATTCTCAGTATCATCTCCTACCTTCGGGAAGCTATCATGTCAGTTATCCACCAATGCCGACGACGTTTTATGACTAATGATGTTCGTCAGAGTGTTCGACACTTAATTCCTTGGTCTCTGGGTCCCACTGGTGGATCTGCCGACCGAGTTACATTCCAAGTATCAACTGCTTGCCGTGTAGTAGGCCAATTCCTCCAATTTCTTTCGCTAAGACTAACAAACATCGCAGATAAGGCGCCTTCCATCAAGGGTTTGGTTTGGCTCCGGAACATCTCTTAAAGATGTCTGGTCATCGTCTGCGAGAGCGCTGTCCAACCATGTTGCTGCATCATCTTGTATAGACGCCGAGTGCGCATCCTCCACAGCTCCGACTGTTCCCGAGGCTGGCCCGGAGGCTGATGCCGATGCTGAAGATGTTGTTAATGACAGCCAGTCTCCCGAGCATGCAAATTGGCACTCACTTGCAGTGGGTGACTTCGTCTTGTTACTCTGTGATCTTTCCCGTGCCGATTATGAAGAGCCAGAAGGCTATACTAGGGTGCGTTCTTCCCCCTCTTTGGAATTATTCTAACCAACACCAGGTTTACGCAATTGAGGCCCTGGCCATTAACATTGTAGCCTAATACTGAATTGTAGTTTCTTATTATTATTGGATTGTTACGTTGAATCCACCGACTGCGACTTGCAACCTGTACTAGGTCCTGAATATTTAATGCAATTAATTATTGGCTCATGTGGTCGGGCTGAAGATCGAAGTTAAATGTTGTATTTGGCGGGGCCAAACACGGGGGCCCCACATAGACATGGTTTGCTGAATGGATTATCCAGTCCATCTAGGTGAGGGTACTAATTCGGAGCTCCCTCCCCTACCCGGATGAGTAATTTTCTGGCTGAGTTTGAACCATACTTTGATCCGCTTTCGGCTTACAGCATGATGGCTGCTGTCACTTACTGACAGCTGGCTCTCAAGTTTTTCTTCGCGCTTTCTGCATCGTTCTGGTCAATCTGACCTTCCCACTGGGCACCTCTCTCGTCTTGGCGGAAACTGAAACACCTTTCTGGTCGAACTCAGACTAATCTAGTCTGTTACTCCACTGTCACTCGACGCTTCGCAGCCTTCGCTTCGTAAAACTCCTACTGTCTCTGAGATCGTATCTTAGAGTTTCACACTGTGGTGATGCTTTCTTCACTGTGCCGTTTCCGCATACCATTATAACGGGTCAACCTTCAATACCCAAGTACCGCTTAGCCGGTGAAAAAGCGGGGGGGGTTGTTTTACAGTGGTTCTCTCTTACGGTGAGTTCCGATCTTCTCCCTTTAGTTAGATGCCTCGGCGGCATTCACAGAAAACTGAAAATTGAGGGGGAAAAGACGTTACAGCATCCAATTTCGGTTTCACTTACTATGGTTTCTCTCTTGGTACAATCTCCTTCTGGACTGCTGTGTTTTTCGGTCTTTTGGGTGGGTGCCTGTCGCCGGTAAGCTGATTAAGTGAAATGAAATAGGAGGGTTAAAAAAAATTACAGCATCCAATTTCCGTTTCACTCGCTGCTGTTCCGCTCCTGGGACTTTCTCCTTGCGGACTACTCTGATTTTCGGTCTCTTCGGTAGGGGGCTGTCGCTTTACTCAATTAACCAATACAAAAAATTACAGTATCAAATTTCGGATCCTACAGTCCTGTGGTACATTTCCGGTGCTTTCCCCTTCCGGCTTCGGTAGTTCGGTAATCTTCGGGCGGTGGCTTTCACGGCAAACTCAGAACATCTGAGCAACACCTGGGAAAAAATATGCCTTGTCCCAGGTTCTGTCGAAGAATGTACGTTTCAATATATTTTATATGTCTTCCCCTTGTTTTCCGTGTCCTCCGACAAATATCAATGTTCTCAGGTTGCTTGCGGCTACACGGTTCCACGGAACCAGAGGAATGTATCTAGGAGAAAAAAAAAACTCGACTGTCTGATCTGATCGGACACGCAAAATTTGTGCGATCCGCGTGTTTGAGTAAATGAAATAAGTTGTTAAGTACGTATCTCATCATTTGAAATACCCTCCGCTCCTTCCTTGTCCTCGTACACTATCCTCACTCTACTGACACTACCTCGCTACCGACATGGCCGATGATTCACCCCCCTCTGAAAAATTCTTCGCTGATCGAGCTGAAGAAGGAGGTGTCTACGATTCGGCTACCGCTCAGATGCAGGCCATGGAGAACGCTCTGGCCAATGTCGAGTACATCGGGACCAATAAAAGGTCCCCCAACATCTTCAGGAGCACCGACTGGGCCAAGAACGTGGTCTTCAGGGAGAGTGCACTCAAAGATGCTCCCGAGTTCAAGGTTGCGATAATAGGCCGGTCATATTTTTCCACCCCTAAATACTTTTATTGACGTTGTTTTCATCGTTGGTTAGGAGAAATATGCGACTCTGTGCATGGGACTGCCATAAGGGCTTCAGGTAATCACTACGATGGACGTGATGGCGAGCCGGTACACCCCTCTCTCTTGATTTACCATTGGCTCTTGCGCTAACAAAGTGTCGATATCTCAGATCAGGCCCATAGATGACAAGTCCAAAGTCAAAGATGTCATCGTCCTTCGCGCACCCACTCTTTGCGAGCACGAGCTTCTCAATTTCTACCATAACCAGACGGCCGCTATACAAGATATTGAAAACACCGAGGAAGCTCTAGACCAAGCTGCCGGCTTGGTACGTCTCTTGTATTCTTGTATTCGGCTGCTTGCCCATATGTTTTGACATACTGTATCTTTCTTTCCCAGAATCTCGACATCCGTTCGTGCCTGCGCTCTGACCGTCCTGACATTCATTCCAAGAACTTGATCACTGTCGTTACCCAAAAGAAATACGGGGTGAGTCTACCATCTTGCACTGTACCTCCCATTTGACTCAGTCCAATTTAGGTTCCGGCATCTGCGGGTGGCCCAAAGCTCGCAGTTGCGGCCTCGCCCACAAAGGTTAAACATGTCAAGCGCAAGTTCGGCGACGACGACGACGACGAAGGCTCAGACACAGCTGCACCGGTGGAACCTCAGGTTACCAGCGACACAGCCCGTTATCCGCCTGGTGAGACTATATGTCCAGCTATCTTACGACCTTGCTTCATGGTTCATTTCATAGATACGGACATCAAGCTAGGGGCCTACTACGATCCTCGAGTCTTAGAGGACTACGGAGGCCCGTATTTCCAGCATACTAATGCGAAGCTAGTCCAGCTGGATATCCGTGATGCTGAGAACAAGCTAATTCCTCCGTGGAAGCAGTACTCAGCGTTACGACCCGGATCATTTGTTTTGGTGTTGGCTACCATTCACATCTTTGTCTTCAAGGATGCTAGTAATGATCGCAACCGGGATCGTAAGGTGTGTGCTTTCATGTCCTTCCTTCAGACTGTTTTTCCCCCTGATTCGTTTTCAGTTCATGCAGCTCTGCGCACATACGATTCGGGTTCTGGACGAGTCTGAATTTCCTGTCCATACGAGGACCAGACCTATCCCGCGTACGATGACAGATGGGCCTGGTCCCACCGCTGGGCCTTCGACTCCTGGACGTTCCTCTTCTGCTGCCAGCACCTTCAACAAGTATGTATATGTTATCTTTCTGAACTGGCACTGTTTTTTGACGGTCCGGCCAGTTTTGTTGTCACCCCGCGTTCATCTCCTTCGAAGAATGTGGCTGTTGGGAGCGGAAGCGGAGCTGGATCCGGAGATGTAGACATGGAGGAAGATAGGGGCAAGAGGAGGAAGCGTAAATAGTTCATCTCGTTCTCCATTATTTGGGTAGTATCTGCCCGTCCTGTCATTCCTTGTCTCTTTGCTGGCTATGTTGTCTGTCCTTACTGGTTGTCTGTCTTTACACTGTGCCTCTGTCCTGTCGTTTGTTCTATTACTTATCTTAATGTGGCTCTACCAGAGAAATAGGGCGACCTATCTTCGTACTTGGGCATCTTCAACATTGGGTAATCGTTCTCACGAGATATCCATTTCTCGGGTCCGCATATTCGGTCCGCAGATCACTGAGTGGATTTGCAAAAACAGATCTGAGATTTGGGGCTTCTGGGTGTGTAAATCAATAATGATCTGCGCGGTTACGGTTGGGTTACTGTGTTACGGCTCCGTGCGGCTAGCTAAGGCTCCATCCGAGATCATAAAACCTGGTGTCTCACTCCCGCTCTGTCCCACTCTGTAGGTCGGCTTGTGGCTGCTTACGGCTAGGCAACACCGCAACGCGGATAGCTCCGTACAGAGATTGCCATCGTGCCAATTCCGTTATATTCAACCAGCCTTAATGAGTTAAGCCAAGTGTCCCCCCTATATGTAACCAGAACATGTGTGACACCATGCTCCACAATTCTTAACTAAACAGTTGCAATCACATTGGCACAGCCCCAGGGTTCGCAAGCACAATTTTGCGTCCTGAGCTCATTTCACGCCGGTTGTCGAAAGCGAATTGCTGGGAGATAGCCAGCAGAATTTCAAGCAAGTCTGTTGATTCAGATTTATTATCCATGCCTCCCTCATTAAGCAGAAGGGCTCCCAAGAGATTCATTCTTAACTAAACAGAGTCACGCGTTTCAAAATTGTATCCACTGACCACCGTGAGGAAAAGCTAATAATGCCTTCGAGCGAAATCTAAAGAGAGGGAATTGTTCAGAATGGCCAGGGCTATCCATTTACGAACGTACTATCCTCATCAATCAACACATGCAAAAAGATTGCCTATTTAGGTGAGCAGCGCCCACTCCCAATCATCACACCTTTCAAACTGTAAGGGAATGCAATAGGGTCATGCGTTTCAAAATGTAAAGCACTGATTGGCCGCTGGAGAGGTCAATATTGTGTCTGAGCAGGATCTAAGTGGCTCGAAATGACCAGAATATCCAGGGCTATCCATTGCTCGCACGTACGCCTCAAAAAAATTGCTCGGGGACTGCACTGGAATTGAAAGTGTTCGAAAATGCAGAGAATTGGGGACATCATGCATTCCAAAATGTAAAGCAATGCCCTAAGGTCATGCCTTTCAAAATATACAGCACTGATTGGCCACTGGAGAGGTTAGTATTGCCTCCGAGCAGGATCTGAATAGCTCAAAATGACCGGTTCAAAATTGTAACGGTGCGCTCTCGCACTCGTTATATTTCTTTCTATCTACATACACAATTTCTTTCCTAACGTCACGCGTTTCAAAATGTCAACGAAGTCAATGAGGTCACACCTTTCAAAATGTAAAGGAATTCAATCAGGTCAAGCATTTCAAAATTTAAAGCACTGAATGGCCCCCAGAGAGGTCAATATTGCCTCCGAGCAGGATCTGAATGGCTCAAAATGACCGGAGTAATGGCTCATAAGGGTTCTCGTATACTTCTAATTAGCCGTCATTTTTGTAAAAAGGAAGCGCGGAACGGTAAAATTGACCGTTCTTTAAGCAAATGCTCGTTCGGCGGCGCAATTGCTCCATTCGGCTGTATCTCCATTGTCTCTCCTCCCACCTCATCCTCAGAATTCGTTGTTTCCCACGAGGCTGGTAACTATGCCCAATTTGCATGGATTTTTGAATCAACTGACCGATGGATCGGGAGCTAACAAAGAGAATAGTTCGACACCTTTCATTCCGCAGGGATGAAATCGTTCCGCTGGCCTCTTGAGATGGACGAGTATGAGCGGCTGTGTCTTCGTTTCAACATTGTGCCTGGAGCACTCTGCTCCTGTTTGGAAGTCAAACTGACGTTAGTTCTTGTTTCGGTTCAGGACCTGTTGACCTCCGACATTCATGGAGACTCAACTGTGCGCAATTTTTTGGAACGTACCGGGGTCGCCGGGCCGCCGATTTCTGAGAGCCCCTCGATCACTGCACTTAATGTCAAGGCATGCATACTACTCCATCGAGCAGTGTACATGCGCGGACAGTACCGACCTCGTTAGGCTCGTGAACCAGCCGGTCCCGTGATAATTTGATGCCATCGCGGAACTCGACAACCACGGAACCGGCTGGGCCCCCTCGTCGCGTGCTTTGGTGATGGAAATTTCCCCCGCCAAATGAGAGGTTGGGACTTCGAAAAAATGCGTCGAAAACCTTCAGAAAAAGTGTACAAAGTGTCTTAGTGAAAGATGGGTTATTTTGGATTCTCTATCAATTGAGACCAAGTTGTGTTTTGGGCCAAAATACATATATTACAAGATATGGGTGTCATTAAGAAGGTTCTCCAGGCTATATACTTCGAATTCCATGCGAAAGAAGTGCCTGCCACGCTGGAATGCTGCAGAACTAACGAGCATCGCAGTGTGTTTCCAAATTGGGAACAGGAGGTGGCTGTGAAGCCTCAAGGATTTTGAGACGGAGGGCCAGCAGGGGGAGACGGAATGCTTTGAAGGTTGAACAGAGGAAGTATAGTAGTAAATTATTCAAAGATGTGCAGTCGGTTTTGGGAAGCAGCGCAGCCGGTATGTGGCGACTCGATTGACCCGCTCTCGACGTTCTGATTCCTTCCAGCATGAATATATCATTCCTCCCGACGAGTTCGCTGTTTTTCAACAGAGTATCGCCGCTATGATCAGAGCTCTGAACGAGGCGCTCGTTCCCCCTGATCCAGAGCCCGACGCGACAGAAGCAGCACCCTCCGCTGCGTCCCAACCGAAGGAAATGCATCGAGGCCTACAGATTGCTGAGATCGTCCGGATGATCGTATCACATTTGGAACCTACTGCGGACGCCCGAGAACTGGCTGCTCTGGCTAGGACTTGCATGATCTTTCATGGTCCTGCCCTCGATTCATTATGGAGGCACCAAAGGACGATAGTCAACCTGATCAAATGTATGCCTGACGATCTGTGGAGTGTCGAGACAATCCGCGGAGTGCGAGCACTGGTGAGCGACAGACACGAGCTTGCAAAGTATATATCAAATTGACAATCCGCGGTGTCTCCGTCGTCCGATTGCAGCCACGGACTGGGAAAAGCTACTTCAATATTCCCATCGCATCACATGAGCTGCTTTGAGCAGCAAGGGTCGGTGGTGGGCGGCGGGAAGCGGAGGGGGCCAGGGGGAGAACAGGATTGGAAAACCTTGTAGAGGGCCAGATACGCGGTGCAAGAGGCTGAAAGGCTCCCGGGGAGTGATTTTGATCGGAAAAAAGCTTAAATGTGTTAACTGTTTCCCTCTACCCATCACACACGGCCCCCACACTGTAAATAACCCGACCCCGAGCCACAACAATTGTTGCATTGAATGCCTCGGTCACGGGGAGCTCAGAATCGCAATTTGAACCCTGGGCCCTACGTTAATCGGACGCCTTGAAGAAACCCGACGGAACAATGAAAATGGTTCTCAGGGACGCACCGTTGTGACCAACAGTAATGGAGTAGGACATCGTATCATCCTGTCCCATCTTTGCACGAAGGAGAGTCCGAAAGCGCATAGGAGGATTTTTGGAGCTTTAGCCCGACCGTGGCGGAGTAAGCCACAAGTTCCCAAAACTTGACATACGATGGGGATGTAATAATGTCCGCATCAAGGAAGGCGACGAGTGGAAGGGAGCATTCCGAACGAATCACGGATTGTTTGAACCACTCGTGATGTTCTTTGGGCTCACAAATTCCCCTGCAACATTCCAGACGATGATGAACGATATCCTCCGAGATCTCATCACTGAGGGACAAGTCGTTGTCTATCTCGATGACATCCTTATTTTCACGGAAACACTGGAAGAACACTAGTCTCTCGTAGACAGACGCTCTAACATTGAAGCTCGTACCGCGCTTGTTAGAAGAACACCGCAAAGTGGTCCAGCGTGTCCTGGAGACCTTGGAGAAACACAAACTCTATCTCAAACCGGAAAAATGCGAGTTTTAGCTCACCGAGATTGAGTATCTTGGGGTTATCATTGGCCACAACTCTATGCTAATGCGGATGGATCCTTGTATCTCCTTCGCACTCTCTCTCGTGATGATGGTGGTCCATTTGACAACCTCCGTGCTCCCATCACCGGCTCCGTCCCTGAAGCTGGGCTCACGCTCGACGTTGTCGAAAACAAACTCCTCGCACATGCAGATCCCGATGCTGAAGACAGTGTTGGCTCGGATTCCGGGACTGAGACGGCGGCAACCTCATGTGCAGTGATTATACGAGTAGTTCGGGTCATGATGTTCTAGTGTGTAGCTCTCTGACAGACATACAATTATATTTGACTGTACATTCATCACAAAGGGTATGACAACTCGTAGACTCGGAGATCGGGGTTGCACAGATACACTGACTTTGTGCCATCAACAGACCACCGCGCGGTAGTTGGAAAGCTGGTCTACTCACCTCCTTCCAACTCACACGGGAACTACACGGTCTTCTCAGATGTCCCTCAAGTCTTCAACCAGCCACGCATCAAATATCCGCTCAAATCTGAAAAGCATCGATTCACGGCCTACAGAGACGCGGTTGATAGGAAAATCAAAGCTGAGAAACTGCACCTATCACCTGTGATTGACGATGACTCCTTTACGAAAAGATACGAGGCGCTCACAAAAATTATTGTCCCGTGCGCCGAGGAAACGTTTGGACGGATATCCCGATATAAAAGGGGTCATTGCGAGCGAAGCGAGCAATTCTACCTTAAATGCACGTGACGAGGGGTAGGGCTAGATTTTGCAGCAAACACGAACAAACTGTTTTCGCGGTGGCTGACAGGTCTTGGGGAAAGAATGGCCTCAAAAACACTCAATTCTCGACCTATCGGCTTGGAAGGCATCTCAAAAGATTGTGTTTTTCTAGCTCTTTCGATTGATACCGGACTCAGGACCGACGGGGAAGAGATTTTCACTTTGGTATTGAGGGGTGTGCGTAATCACAGGTTCGTAATGTGGCTGTGTCTCGGACCAACCCGCTTCGCGAGCATCCCCCGCTTCGGCGGATCCCTAGTACTGTGACTTCACCCAAGATTCAGGCCATCGTCGCATCCATTCGGTGCCTGGGCGGCGCAATTCGACACGTCAAAAGTGATTACAACTCACGGCTGTCCTTTGCATCCACAAAGGCTTTGAATTATTACGCAGTGTGATGGCCGAGTTTGATCCCGTTTTGTTCACACTTTTATTTACGCTGCCCGTCATTCCTCAGCGTCCAGGGGCTTTAAAAAGTTGAGGAAAAGCCTCTGAAAAAATTCTAGGTCTGTTGACAAGGCACATGTGCCTCTGGGATTTGACATGTTGGCCGTACTAACCTATTTAGCTGTCACCCATCTTCAACCTCGAGTCCTCGAGGTTGAAATAGTCACCATAAATGCCGTGGTAGTCCGTGGAATCATGTCCACAGGAATAACCGCTTATGAAAATTTTAGAACAGCCGTGCACCCGGCACGGCCGTGCCGTTGCCCGTCCCGTTCTGTCAAGATTTCTTTCAAGCAGTCAACGAACCGTTGCGAGACGGGCCGTGCCCGTCACCGGCACGGCGAACAGCCCTACTGCCATGAAAGTGAAAAAATAAAAAAGAATTGGAAGGCACATCCCATGCTCAGCGTGGAAACCTTCTGTGGCCCTTGCTACCCGCGCAAGAGGTGTTTGATCTCCTTATCGTGGATATATTCCCACGGGGTACCTACCCCCCCAAATAAGGCAAGTCTGAGTCAGCGGCGGTCGCTCAGCCATCAGCTGGCCAAACACCTGCAACCGACCACCACACGCGACGCGTCAATCGCGTTCCATCCACCCGTTCAGCGCGTTCCAGCGCAAATCTGCAGCAAAACCTCCGGAGAGTTGATAACCATGTAAATATTGTACATGCCCCACTGTCAAATACTCGAAATCTATCTTGGGAAAATGGCTCGTCTACATCTTGGTAAAACGCGTCGACATCTTGGGAAAACGCGTCGACATCCACCTTCCACATAGCCCAAACTCCTCCCTCCCCCTTCCTTGACAGACAAGATCACCAACCACCTTCCGAGATCGGAGACGCTGGAGTGGGTACACGCGCTGTTTTCTGCACTCGGTGCCGTGAATATGTGAACCACGGGTTCATAACGGGCTCAACACCTATGCTGCGACATACCCAAGGTTCGAAATGTATACCTGCCCGTGGTATGTGACCTATTTTAAACTATTTATTCGGACTGAGGCTGTTTCCACAGATATTAGCGGCAATGTTTTGTCACAAGTCTCTTTACATCCACCTGAATCAATCTCTGTCGAGAAGGTGCATGTGTGTACAGGGACCACTTTTTCTTGGAATATTGAGTGGATTCTCGAGTCGTATCCCTTCTCAATTCACCGCCCTGGCTCTTGCATTGATCCCGGGTATAATCTGCTGTCGATCGACGTCGTTGCTTCCGTGATTCGCGTTCGCTCCAGACGGTGTACTGGGTCACGGATAGGCCGTTCCTCCGCCTGCCCCTCGTGCTTAGGTCTGGGGCCTTCAGTGAACGTTGTCCGCACATGGGCACAGGAATTTCCCGGGAAGAAACCTTCAACCCGCGCCAGTCATGACCAGCTCGTGCAGAGGTTGAATGCGGTCGTCAAGCAAGTTAAAAATGAACGATTAAAGGTGTGTGTGCAAAACTTCCGATAGGAAAATTCGTCTCATTGTTGGAGGTTAGGCCGATAATTGTCGCAAGTACTTGGTCCGTGCGCACAAACGCGTCGAGTCTTTTCGGACCCTTGTCGATGTCATATCAACAAATGATGTACCTACTCTTCCGCGACTCCTTTCTACTGCAAAAAAGAGGGCTGGAGCGCGTCAAAAACTACGGAAATGGCTCGGCTCGCGATCCGAAATTTATATCACCCGCGGAATTACACCGCCCTTGACAAGGACCTCGCCACCCTCATTTATGAATACGGCGGAGATGCACTCCTCCATGCACTCCACAATTCTCCCTTCGTCCTGCCGACTCGATTTACCATCGCCGACCAGCGCCGTAAACTCTCCCTCTGCATCACCGTTGGCAATGTTAAGATGCGGGACATCTTGGAAAATATTGAGATGCTTTTCAAGGACGTCGATGCCAGGGAAAAGGTCTTGCATACACTATCACAAGACGAAATCGCGGGTGACGGTCGCCTTTGTTATCTAGATGCGACCGACGAGATAGCGGGACTATGCGAACATGCGACCACCGAGTTGGAAACCTTCAAAATGGGTTCCGACCTTACCTCTGTTCATGCCGCGGTCAAGGCGGTTCGGGACGGCCGTATTCATGTTGGGAAGGAATTCAGTGTCGCTGCAATCTCCCGCCATGCCACAACGGACTATGGTGCCAAGCCGATCTTCCTTATGCCCACTTGCAAACACAGCTCGTGGCAGACTGCCGCAATAAACATACAAATGTTTGTCGCCGGCTGGAAGCTCTCCCCATACGGCGAAATAAGGCACGGTCCGTTGGCTGTGCCTAAATTTCAAACTCCGGGCTCAGCCCTTTTGTTTGTCCCGAGTTGTACCAGCCTGCCTACGACAACTACTAGTGTCTGTGATTTACCCGCCACTGATGCATGGAGGCCCCGGTTGTTATGTAATGCTGACATAAAGTGCGGAGCTTGAATTCATTTTGGGCTCTTCAACGCTTCCAGCGACCTCCATCGCAAAAATTTGAAGGCACAATTTATTTTAATTCCATTTTGAGTGGATCTGTCTCTTCAAAATTTTGATTTCGCCTTTCTTACAGCTGAAACAAAAAGGTGATCTTGGTAAGCAGCCGGCCCATCAAAGTTCGGCACCGTCGTTCCTGGCTTCTTTCGTTTACGTTTGGCTGAAGAACACATTCATTTCAGCTCACCCTCAAATTGAACATTTGACGCATTTCGCTGCGGAAGTTGAAGTAGATGCTCGTGACAAACAAGGCCACAATAATTACCATATACGGATGGGTTGCGCTAAAACCAAAGGAATGACGAGTTTGTTGACTTCTAGCTGCATTAAATGTGGCAAAAGAAAGCCAAAACCCCATTCATACCCCAAAGTTGGAAGGCCAATTTTTTTTTTCCGGCGAACTAACTAACGAGCCCTTAGTCACCGGTTTGAATGCCGGTGTCCCCTTGATACTCGTCATGACCAAAAGTGACCGGAAATTAGGAATGGGCCTGCCACTTGAGAAATCAGGTGGCTCAGGGCAAAATTGTACTCCACAATACCCCTGTGGTCTCTCTTAATCTGACCTGACACAAAACACCATTCATTCTGCTTTCATTGTGCTAGATTATCCGGTTTAATCATTTTTGTGATCAAGGGTGTGATTTTTCTGCTTCACCGAGGCCCGTAAGATGGCCTGTGAGCCATAAGATCTTGTGTGTGGATTCTAGCCTGTATAACGCCATTTACGAGCCCTTAAGACTTTAAGGAATATGGTTACGACAATTGATAATTGCGGAATACAGTTATTTTCAAAATTTGATGCTATGCTAAGTGTGAGACCTCATGCCTTAAGTTTAACTGCCATATCCAATGCCGAATTTCGTGAAGACTAAGAATCTGTCCAGAGGAACGGGAAAAACCTGGGTTATGTGCCCTGAAACGAAATTTCCGGTTACTTTTGGTCATGACGAGTATATACTGTATTTTTCGTTCAATTCGACAGTCACGCGTCACGCCAGACCTTTTTGATTGTGCCAATAATTTTCTGTCGATTGATCAGATTTTTTTGGTCGCCGAAAAGTCGGGGTGGTTGTCGAATTCAACGAAATATTACAGTATATAAACCTCTGGTCTGATTGTTCTTGATCACATGCACTGCTTTTGTTTGGCTTTTCCTTCAGAAATTAATACCCAGGATTCTCATACAGAGTTGAAACCCGGATGCGAAAAAGACCCGGATGCGAAAAATATGGAATTATAGGCTCAATTTTGATATGGGTAACCCTGATTTTTTTGTGGGAGCCTTATATGGATCAAGAACAATCCTACATAATCAAAAAGCTCCATACCAATCGTCGGCTAGCATAAGAAATTGAATATATGCCGAAAACGGAAATTTGTGGCTGTGCCAAAAGTCCCAAGGAGAGAATCATTATTGTGAGCGCCTCCTACATTCTCCAAACCTAAAATTGTGCGTGGGGGGCTTCAGCGGTCCCTCTCCCTCCGCAGACCCACAGATTGTCCGGAGGGTGCAATCGACACCTGTACATGACCCCGTTTTTCGGATCGGGGTCCTCCACCAAAACGGGTCACACAAATAATGGGCTCATGCTCCGCAACCACCTACCGTAAAAATCTGAAAATATTTGTGCATACACTATAAGTGATGGCATTATGTCCACCAGTTTATATTTACATGTGCTTGCATTTTGCCATTGAGAAATCCGGGGGAACTTTATGTTTTTCGCATCCGGGTTTTAACTCTGTATTTTGGTTTGATTTTTCTTGATCAGACGTCGGGTTTTGCTTGGTTTCAGCTTCAGAAATTAATACCCAGAATCCTCATATTTTGCTTTGATTTTATTTTGATCACATCTCTCAATTGCTGGATCAATTGACGTCTATATAAGAGGTTCTCTTTGAGATCATTTCTGTCTTTCCCCTCATCAAACCCCATCCAATTCTCTTTGGACACATAGCAGACCCTGGCAGACCTCCCTTGCCTCCCAAACCTGAATACCCCCAAGGAAATGAAGCAATTCTGGCTGCTAGTTGAGAGCCTTTTCCCATCACACTCAAACCTGATGACATAGTCTTCCTCACTGGGGAGAAACCTGATCTTGCCAGGTTTTCTGGGATTGTCAATGAACATGTCCTGTTGGTGAATGGTGACATTGACTTCATGGCACCTCACCCGAAGAACAGGCCCCTGTCCCTAGATATGCTAGATCTATCTGTTCATTCATCAACACAGAGATATGGGTTCCTGCAGAAAACCCTATGACTGGAATTGCCAATGGCCCCTTTGTCCCAAACGGGACCACCCATCCTATTAGCAGCATCAGGCAAATCCGTCCAGATGTGGCTCCTCAAAGGCAGTCATCGTCATCTGGCATTGTGGATGGTCCTCTTGACCAACCCACCTCACCCTAAACTGTGGCAAATCAAGGTTTTGCCTTCTTGTTAGTCTTTTTCTGTTTCCTTTTATTCCATGGTCTGAACCAGGGTTCATCCAGGTTCATGACTGGCACCTCCAGATGTTTTCTGAGTTGGATAACCTGAGCCAACCCAAGCTTAAGTGCTTGCCCCCCGACAGGCTATCTACCTCGAGCCGCGTGGGCGTAGATTTCAATACTTCAGGAGTTGCGAAACACGGATGGTGACAGATCCGCCCCGAAATTATACATAGTGCTACGAAAATGGTCTTGGAACAGGTGGCCATAAAAACCCACTAAAAAGACACAAGACGGAGGGGCATATAGTTATGGCAAAATTTTGGTCTTCTTCCACAACTGCAATATGTTCAACAGTTGTGATATTCGAGGACATGTTCAAAGTGGTCTGTGGAGCCAGCTCCGACAGGTACGTCCTAAAAATGCAACCCTCATTCTTAGTTTTATGTTGTGTTCGGGATCCACCAAGCGGGCACCGATCGTCGCCACCGACCCACGTTTTTGGATGTTCAATTCGTAGAAGACATACTAGCTGTGGTCCCCGCGGCGAGCAGGTTCCTCAATGCAACGGTCTCGCTCTATTGCCCTGATCCGCATTATTAAAGTAGTCGGGGAGCATGCGGGCTTCAAAATCCGGGTTCAAATGAGCCCCCAGCCAATCGTCTCGAGCACCGCGTCGTATATTCGAGTGTGTGTGTGTTAGCTAAGCCCACCGCTCCGAAGGTGGAGGAGCGGGCCCAGTGTCTACTAGTATACGCCGTGTCTGGATTGCTATAGGTTAAGGAAAAGAAAAAGAAGACAAAGGCGAGCCCGAAGGGCGAGAGATTCAGAAGAGGTCGGCATATCAGTGTTTGCGATGGCGGCCAAGAAGAATCTGTAAGAAGACAGGATTGTTGCGGATGTAGATTTGAAATTTTTCTGGCCACAAAAAATTTTACGGATCTGACCTCCTATAAATAGTATCATAATGATAAGGGGAGGAATGGAAGCGTCAGAATCCTGCAGTCTCCCGATTCTGGATCAATTCTGGCCGAATTCTAGCCTACCCGATCAGGCCCTTAGTGATCAGGGATCATCCTGGTAATTAACCTGTTTGCGCAGGAGCCGTATGAGCCCTCTGATGGCGTTTTTGCAGTGCGCAAACAGATGGCTGATGGCTCGTATGGCTACAGACCATCAATGAATTCAGAATTCCACTTTGCATCGAAGTCTGCTGTTGCGGCCCCATTTGAGCCAAAAATTGTGTGTTTCCGCTTAGCTTGAGTCAGATACGACACAATATTGGTTGAAACGAGGTTGAAATTTGTCTGTGGATGACTCCATGGGTAGGCATTACCATTAAGACTGATTTTTAATGGCACTCGCACGGGAAGAGGAAAGCCATATGAGCCATTAGCCATATTAGCGTGTTCGCGCAGGAGCCATTGGAGCCATCCGGATGGCTCCACGGAGCAATTGACGTCATATTTTGGCTGTGGAGCCATCCAGTTGCGCAAGCTCTCTATTGCTGCGCAGTACAAAAGGGCCATCAGATGGCTCATATGGCTTCTGCGCAAACCCTCTATTGTCCGGGTGATTTACGGGCGATCTTTTTGCGATTTTTTGCAACAGAAGTTAAATATTTTTCAGTTGTCTCAGTGATTTTTTCAGCACATTCTGAATCAGCCAAGTCATAGTCCGAGGTGTGGGGATGCCTCCCACAACCTAAATCAAGCGAAAATATACCCGCAATAAGGAGCTAGGGAGGCCAGAAAGCTGCGTGTTTGGGGCATTTTGATGCAAAAATGGCCATTTTGTTGGCCCCATAGCTCGTTATTGCCTGTGTATTTTTATACGATTCAAAATGTAGGATGGATCAGCACCTCTCAATCTTCAATCCGTATGACTCAAGATGATCTGAAAAAAGTACCTGTGCCGTTGAAAAATTGAGGATTTTTGGTTTCGGCCATTTTGATGGGGTATCAACATACCTTGATAGCATCGCTTGTACCAAAATGTCGGCATCGACCCCCATACTTGAGTTTGGACAGAAATATGCTCTGGTGCCTCGGGAATCATAAAAATGCCATGTGACATTTCTTTTTTCCACTTATTACTGTATATCTCGATTCTGAGAGTGAGAGTGTCGCATTTGACGCATCACCCGTTGTTCATGCGGAATCAACCGCGATACATTTATGGCAGGGCAAGTTAGTTTTGCAAGTTAAGTAAAGTAAAAGTTGCATTTCTGCACAATTGTGTAAGAAAGCCACGGAGGATCCTTCTCCACCAAACTCGGCAGGGCCATGCTAAGAGAGGATCATCTCCCCGGAATACATCGTGATTTAAGTGTATCTCAGTACATTGGATAACCATTTCACCCTGTTTTCACCTGTTTTCTAGGTGAAAGGTGAATTTCGCTAGGTCATACAGTTGCGGCGCAATTATTTAAGGTTTCCTTTTTAGGAAATTCCCATCAATCCGGACCCTGCTAGGCCGGTAACCGATCTGTCTATGGGAAAACAACAAGTTTGTCGGTAGACAGACCGGTCGATAGGGCCGGGCTGGGTGACGAGTTGACTTGCAAGTTGGATTTGACGCAAGGGGAGCAAGGATTGAGAAAGGAAGTGAGGAGAAAAGGACAAGAGATGATTGTGGGCGCACCAACATTGCACTGATTTGGTTTGATGCGCACGGACCGTCACCGCTGTTTCAACTCTGGCTCTTTGCTGTCATGGTTCAATTCAAGCTTTTCAAACATTGCCTTGCTTTTAATATACCCCAAACAAAATTGGTTACATCGCACCATGAACTGACCATGAAGCCACATTTGTGACCATTGATGAGTTCTTTCTTTGTGGAAAAGTCCGCCGCCGAGGCACAGCACACTGCAGTTTGCTCTCAGAGGACACGATACACATGCGGAAGCTGGGTGTTGTCCATGTGCGGGACTCCTTGCATGCAAGTTCCGAATTGAAAAAGTTGCTGAGCACTAAATAGTATTGAATAACATTTCTGGCGATGTATTTTGACTCGGAACGTTCGAACAACATTGTCAGAACCTTCTCAAGACATATTTCAAATGTTGGATTTCGAAGGTTTCGACAATGTTCAGGTGATATTTTACGAATGTTGGGCCAAACATTGTCGTAACATCAGTCGCCAACATTTGACAACGTTGGTCCCTTCGTCATTGCGCATAGGGCCTTGCAGCTCTACATAATTTCGGAGGCGGGGCAGTCATATGTGCGATTCAATAGCGTCGGCAATCCCTGTTCTCTGACCACGGCTCGGACGCTGACAGCGGCGTGCCTGCCGTCAAAACGTGATTTATTATAGAGAGTTACTTTTGCGCGCTTGATTGCGAGGCCGTAGCCAGCGCAATCCTAAGCAACACTGTCGCTTCAGATTTTCCGGTGGTCCCTCGCCATTGCGCCTGGGGTTTTGCAGCTCTCCACAATTTCGAAGGCAGTGCAGTCATATGTGCGATTCAATAGCATCGGCAATTCCCGTTCTCCGAACACATGTTTGTGGCGGGAATGCGGGCTTGCATGGTCGGGGTCTCGGTAAATCCCAAAATGTATGGGTTTTCACAGATTATGGGTTATCCCAGGTTAGGACAGCTTTGACTGTATTGAGCTGGTAAGCCCCCCTTAGACGTTATTTTCCAGTTTTTCTGATGCGATACATACAACACTGTGTCTACTGCATGGCTACCACCGTGTCCCTTACGAGCTTCTCTTCCTTGGGATTTGTATGTCATCGTCACTCCATCGGAGGCCCTAGAATACGAGTCAGGAACTGAGGAAGAGTGGCGCTGCGTCTAATGTGACCAGAATTTGAGAAGGACTATCCCAATAATAGTGGCGGTCAGAGTAGGCGCTTCAGAGGCGCTTTAAGGACACTTCACGATGTGCTTTAGAAATGCTTCAGGAATTACAGCTAATTGCAGTACCGAAGGCGCGAATGAAAATTTTCCTGTTTGGGATGTTTTTCAAAGAATTCCCCAGATCTCGGTCAGTTCTTCATGGATTTGGATGAAACTATACTAGATAATTCGGCCTAATTCATTCGCAATTAGTGATAGAAACAAACTTGCAAAAAATACTTCATATTGATTGACCTGTGATCTCGGACTGTTTCTATGATAAATGATGTCTAGCATAGTCCAAACATGTTATGTAAAATGGGCTGATTTTTTTGCAACAACAAATCAGCATACCTTTAGAAAGATGTGATAGAGCCAGAATCCAAGATAATTCACTCTATGATGCCTGTAATCACTTCTGGACAATGGGCAATCTGCTCTGATCTGGAAATCTTGTGAGAATTGAATGCAACCATGACCTTTATGAAATTTTGGCTCTATCATATCATTTATAACCCATGCAAGCCTTCTGTCTCACAAAACCAGACCATTTGAACATGTACTGGGCTTGCGGCTTGATCCCGCACTGTAAGACCGAGACCTGGTTTTAATCGCTTGTTCACCGGGTTGCTTTTACCTTCCACCAGGTAAAAGGGTGAAAACCTGGTGAAGCCGTTTATAAATGGCTTGGCTGGCTTCTTAGCGTGATGGCTCGGAAGCCATCAAAAGTCGAGCCGAGCCAGCCGTAGCCGAGCCATGGCAACACTACCTGCAAATATCAGGTTCATCCCACCCAAAAGCCTCATTCGGTTCGTTAAGTGCCAACGCCAATTTGGCACTGATAGCGTACATTGATGAACAGGATACCATGGAAACTTCGCCGAGGAATATATACTCAATACCTCTGAGTCTTTCTTGAACTTTTCTGATACTCAATTTGAGGACCTCTCTACGAATTATGCACGGATGTTATCTATGCTCTTCATCCTCAGGTTGTTCTTTATGCCCACTGCTTTTGGCCGGATTCCCATTTGCCAAACCAGCGCAGCGGTAATATTTGCCCTAACCTGTGGGATGGAGTATGTATATTCGGTGCAAGGGGCACCCACCCTTAAAATTTGCGACACAACGTCGGAAAAGTGAATTAAGACCCTGCCGCTGCACCGATGAATAGATTCCGTCACCCCCGTTGACCTCTTCTTCTTCCCGGACCGCCTTCATCGCTGGTTGTGTTGCTCCCGTCTTCATTCCCTCCTTCACTCCATCTCGAAATCCCCCATTTCTACCTGCAGTGCGGGACGAAAAAACGGACGGCGAGTGGTAGGCGAAAAGGCGGTGGCTAGTCGGGGTGGATGGGGGTATGCTTGGCAAGGCGGGGGAGCACACGGGGTGACTGTGCTCTGACGGAGCTACCCTGGTGTTCAGAATGGACTTGAAAGAGGCATTTTCTTGTTCTGTAATGAGCTGTTAAGTAGATAAAGTCAAAACGACCCCAAAGACATACCCATGGCTGCTGCGCCCGTCTTGGAGGGAATTATTTGGGACATATTTGAGCAGGCAGAGTCGCCGTTTCTAAGATGATATGTTGTGCGCATGCCTCCATCAGGTGCTGGAATGAAACGGCCGCCGTAATCATGGGGCTCGGGGTCGTTTTCGTCAGTGGGCCTTCGGTTTGTGGGAGGTGGGTGATGATCGAGGTCCTCCTGTAACATGCACAGCCGCTTTCCAAAGGGCGATTTCGTGAAACTAGACATGGCGAGGGAAGAGGTTGGGCGGAGGAGGGAAACAACTGGGTGGCGCGGTCCGCAGACCCGATTGCTTTTGATGCCAGTTCCCGCCATTCAAAGGGTGATCGCAAATCGGTCAGTAGACCGATTAAAACCGACGCAGCCGGATGGCAAAACCTTGGGCTCCCCAGAAGCCGTTTCCCGGCATCTGGAAGCCCTTGGAATGACCGATGTTTCCGGGGTTGCGGCGACGAGAAAAAAGCGAGAGAGCACGTGCACTCGTGAGACAAGGAGCAACTAAAACCACACAATAGTGTTGAATTTTTATGTAAAAAGGTCCTCTTATGGCGTCCCTCACTCCCTATTTTCAATCAGTAGCAACCATACAACTTCTCCAACAGCGATGACCACACCGCAATCCCGCATTTTTTGAGTGGAAAGCAGTACCCGCAAATAAAACAGCACTGCAATCGGTTGTACGGCGTCGTGCACCCGTGCTTTGAGAGTGTGGGATGTACAGTGGCGGCAAAAAGAAATGGTCGCGGTCATCTGGGCCCATTTCTTTGCCGAATCACTTCAAATAAAATGTTGTCATGAACTTCTATCAATTTCGTGAGCTTTTACACGGTCTGTATCATTGTCTTACAATAAAATAAATGAGCACATTTGAGGAAATCGAGATTCTGAAATGATTTTGTATGCAAAAATGGTGTATACAGCATGAAAGTACTTGCAAAAGCGATCACAGGCATATATTGGTCCACTTACTTTCATAGGGATTTGGGCTCTCACCATGGCCCACAAGCTGGCCATTTTGTGCCATTTTGGGCCATTTACCATCAAAAATGCTCAAAATGCTCAACTTCCGCCATGC
This sequence comes from Mycena leptocephala, assembly GCA_029378395.1. Classification (NCBI taxonomy): domain Eukaryota; kingdom Fungi; phylum Basidiomycota; class Agaricomycetes; order Agaricales; family Mycenaceae; genus Mycena; species Mycena leptocephala. The sequence continues at coordinate 52,364 of JARJLF010001257.1, read as the reverse complement.
ATTCTGTGCTCAAAATGCTATCAATTTCACTCAACTAAAATGTCAATATGGTCGCTTTTGCGAGTACTTTCATGCTGTATACACCATTTTTGCATACAAGATCATTTCAGAATCTCGATTTCCTCAAATATGCTCATTTATTTTATTGTAAGATAATGATACAGGCATGGTATGAGTTAAACATTGTCAAAGTTCATGAAATTGATAGAAGTCCATGACAACATTTTATTTGAAGTGATCCGGCAAAGAAATGGGCCTAAACGATCGTGACCATTACTTTTTTGCCGCCACTGTATACATCACACAGGAGCTAGCCCTGGATGTATCTGAGCCTGCCGACCCAAATCGGCGGGTAATTTCCAACCAGTTGGCCTCGGATCACCGATTGAGCCCAGGAGATTTGTGATACTGTCGAAAAGATGCGACTTGGCGAGGAGGGACGGTGGCGTGGACACCCTAAAGCTATGGGGTGTAGCAGATTATGGGTTTTGGCAGCCATGGCTTAAGATAGCTTCGACTGTCTTAGACAGAATTCAGAAGAGATTGTCGAAGTAGATTTCTCAATTTCGTCCTCGTTATGGAGGAACATCGAATTACGGTTATGGATGCGGCCTCAAGCTAGACTTTTTCGTTCGGGCCTTTAACAAAATTCAGATTCAAATCGAATGAAACGGCGCGGGGCAAGGTTTCCTATCATATAGCACTCTAACTGCCGTGGTCATGTACGTGTACGGAAGCGCGGGCATGTACGTGTGTGTCGATAACTTCAGAGCATGTGGTTAGATTGTGAGAGTTGCCGCTTTGCGCAGTCTTGCCTTTTCCAGCGGGGCTACAGTATTCGTGGGGATGGCTACATAGCGATGTCAGCGACTAGGATGCCAACGACTGTGACGTGCAAGAATACTGGCCCTCGGTATTGTCCAAGCCAGAATTCAATGTCGGCAGCATGGCTTTAGGTCGCTAGCAGATGTTTATTAGCACACGATGAAAGCCCCCGGGACTGGACAAAATACCTTTCTGCTAGCGGTCTTCATGTCATCCATTTCAATGAGATAAGGGGTTTCATCTATGTGAGTGCGTTTCTCTGCGGATTGGATAACCCATTCCATCCCAACGACGAGGGGTTTGGAGTCGGGCAACCCTCTGAAGCACTTTGGCCTGAGCTACTCGTTGCTCATTGTAAATACACTCACCGATATTGATTCAACGTCCGCCTCAACCCATTTTTATAAAAAATGTGTATCAGTGTATGCCTAACGCTGTTCAGTACCTGTATTATTCATTAGATGGCGAAACAATGGTTGTGAATCGCACCCTTGCACCCATGTCCTGAAGCCTTTCCGCGATGAACGCTTTGGCAGAATCATCTCCAGAAGCAGATACAGTTGCGGGGTTCATAATGCATAGCGTTGGTGGATTCCAAAACCTATGCATTATGCGTTATGAGCACCTCTTTACAGTGAGAAAGAGCTGTTTGGCGGTCCGAAATCATCCCAAATCCTATGCATTACGAGCCATTATGCATTATGAGGTTATGCATTATGAGCCCCACAACTGTATGACGTCCACGTACACGACGCATCCTTTCGATTCTGTGCGATGACGCTTTGGTACCGGTGAAGGCCTCCACTCTACTCGACGATCTTTGGGCGATTCGGGTGCTCCTCTGCATGCTGGTGGGACCCGACGACCTGCCTTCGAAAAGTGGGCGCGAGGAAGGCGTAACGATCAAAGACGTCGAAGAAAAGGGGCGGACGACAGCCATCTTCCCCATGGCGACGCGTCGTGCGTCCGCACTGAGCGTCAAGCCCATGCTTGTATGGGGGCGATCGGGGGGAGGTTGTCGGAGTTTCTCCAGCGCAGATGCCAAGAGCTGGAGAGACGAAGTCCCCCCAGGACCAGGAATTATGCACGGGAACGAAGCTGTCAGGGGCTCTCAAGCAACAGCAAAATAAGACATGTGATGAGCGCTCATGAGGGAGTCTGGCAGGGAAGGAGCTCACAGTCCTGGTAAGCTTGGGCTTTATCGGCGACGGAGGGGCTAACTCGGACTTGGTTCTCGCCGGCGTCTTTGCAACGACTGCCTTGGCCGCGTTCGACTTGGTCGGATTTGCGAACGATGGCGTCTTGTTGGGTGATGCCATGGACTTTTCTGGAGAGACGAGGGCCTCCACAGTCGGATAAGCATGAGGCGGGGATTCGCAACCTGGCAACGTACCTGTGTACGACCTGTCCTGCGCGCGCTGTTCCACTCCAACCCGCCGGTGATGCTGTGTTTGCTTGGGCCAACTTTGACCTGTGAGCGCGCTCCAGGCACAACCACAAGCACATCTGCATGCCTCGCCCGATTCACCTGGGTATCCTGCAGGAGGCGTAAGGGGGGGACCCAATCGTCCCATCTGGAAGAGAGGGATGTCAGTACATGGTTAGATGACATTCAGGCTGCGCCTCAAGTCTCGACAGACGTTTTCTTCCAGCCCTTGTAATTGTTCATGGCATGAACAAAGTACTGTACTATTTCGACCAAGTATTCAGTCACAGGTCACAGCATCGGCCAAATTGAAGACTTTTTTGGAAGGTCACAGGTCACCAGAGGCATTGAATTATGACAATGAATATGCACTCCTGAGTTTCCGCCTCAAACGTCATCGCCATATTGGGAAGTTTTGCTCGGCAGTCCGGCATCATTTCAAAGTCCGTTGCTTGCACTACAAACAAGCTGTCAGCCAACAATCTGTCCTTTCTCGCTCCCACCACCATCGCCGCTCGCGGTCGCGCTGCATGCACCCCCCGCCCCGCCCCTCCTTTTCTCTCACACACGCCACCCACGCCACCTTCAGTCCTTCTGCTGGACTTCCCACAGACTAAGAGGTGCGTCTTTCTGGGGAGCGTGTGGGTTCAGTGCGCAGATGCGCATGGGGGGGCAGGCGTAACTGGGCGATGTAGCGGTCCATTCTCGCTTCGCAAATGCGTGGGTGGACGGGCGCGCGCCATTTGGCGTGGTCCCGTCACGGCGGCATTTGTGCATCGGTGGCGCCATTTCATCGACACATCGATTCAAGTTTGTTCCGGGCCCGGCCCGCGCGCGCGACGATGCCCTCGTGCCGCGCTGACAGTGATTGCATGTCAGTGTCGTGCACAAGCTGGTGTCGGTGTATAGACTTGCGCGCGCGCTCAAGCTATGGATAGCAGGCGGTGTATAACCTTTCCTGCCGTGTTTCTGTTTACTTATACTCTACATTATACAACTACATGTAATAAGTACCCATATTGAAAGTAACTTCTTATTTATCTTCCGCAATTCCCCTCATGGTATCTGAATTCGGGACTTGGAAGACGACGACGCGCTCTTGACTTGGCCAAGTTTGTGACGACTTCATTTTCCGTGACGTCTCGGCATCTTGGCGGCGAGAAAGCAGGATGCCGAATTGCCGAGAATAATTTCCCAATATGGCGATGACGTTTGAGGCGGAAACTAAGCAAGTTTGAATATGTGGCCGTTTCACTCCTGGAAATATCCGATTTTTTCCCACGGCCCATTTTCGTAATTTTACTTGTTTTCAACCATATTTCGCCTTGATATTCGCCATTTCCCGGGTTTGGATCAGATCTAAGCCGAATTCAGGCCATATACATGCACTATCTCCTGCGGCGATCTGAGCTGAACAACTGAACAATTAGACATTTGAATACTTTGAATAGCGGTCACAGGTCCCAGCCAGCGATGAATTGATGGCAAACGAATACTTATGGAACTAGTCTCTCCTAGACAGACGCTTCAACAATATTTGACGTCGTACCTCCGTTTGTTGAAGTCTGTTAGTAAGCGCGGGGGTCCGATCAGAGTAAAACCTTGTTACATAATCATCGGAGTTTGAATGTACCTTGTATTCTTGTCGTTTTGACAGTGCAAGGCATTTTTCTCATTTTATTTTGGTGCAGACTCACTATTGGGGCTTACCTGTGCTGATCTGCCTCCTAAGAATTTCCTGAAACACGCTTGAATTGATGTTGTCGCCCATGGCTCAAGGCGACGTGACAAGGATGTGACATTTACCGTTCAACTTGACTCTTTTACAGTAGCGTCAAATGGTACTCAAAAAATCCAAGTAAATTTGGACGATCACAAAAGATGCATATACTTGTAATTGTGGTATTTTCAGACGGGGCGACATGAAGCAATGTGCTCATTTCGTGATTATGTAATAAGCTTTTACTCTGATCGGACACCTGAGCTTAAAACAGGACTAGGTCACAACCCACGAATACTTGGTCGAAATAGTACAGTACTGGATGCCGTGGTTCTCGTCCGCTGCACTCTTGAAGACCTTTGCGGAATATATTAGAGAACCGTGCGAACACAGCACGCTCTCGGCAGGATAAAATGTCGGAGGCGGTCTCATAGCGAGAGGCAGCGGGTGGCCGTGAATGTGTTGATGTAGTGACAACAAGGACAAAGAGCGCGGTCCCATCAAAAGCACGTGACCTGGGCGATGACAAGCTTCAAGCAAGGACGTCTTACCATATCTAAGACCTCGAGCTGATGGGAACTCAGCTCGGCTCGAGCTAAGATACAGTAGCGGACAGTCAAAGCGACGCCTGTCATGTAGCGTGTGAACGGTTCTTTTTTTCGTAAATCTGAGTGACTGAGTCCAGAATCAGATCCGGCTCGACGAAAGGAGCCTAAAAACATCGTGCTGCATCATCTTTTCAGGGTACAGGAAGCTTCTTGAGGATCTAGAAGATTGGCATGTCGTTGGGTGCTAATCTGTCCTCAAGTACTCGGTGTGGCCTCTTGCCTTTGAGGTGCCGTATCCGATCGCTAGTCTCGCGTGGCAGCAACGTGGCAGGTTCGAAGTCCGGGAGCCTAAAAACATCGTGCTGCATCATCTTTTCAGGGTACAGGAAGCTTCTTGAGGATCTAGAAGATTGGCATGTCGTGGGTGCTAATCTGTCCTCAAGTACTCGGTGTGGCCTCTTGCCTTTGAGGTGCCGTATCCGATCGCTAGTCTCGCGTGGCAGCAACGTGGCAGGTTCGAAGTCCGGGATGACATGTACATGAATTCATCAGAAATCTTGCCTCTGTTGGTTGCTAAACGAGTCCAAAGCTATTGGTAGGCAATTTTGGTAAGATTTGGATGCAATGCACCTCCGGAGGGCCAAAAGGGGTACACACAATTTCATTCAACTTCGCCAAAAAATTGACAAAAACCAATCCCTCGTGGGAAAAACTTCGGAGGTACTGTGCACTGGTGAATCCTTCGACATGCGCTAGCGACATGCCAATCTTCTAGACCCTCAAGAAGCTTCCTGTACCCTGAAAAAATGATGCAGCGCGACTGTGCGTTGGTGAATCCTTCGAACATGCGCGAGCAACATGCCGATCAGGCTACGGGGGATTGGTACCATTCCTGATGTGCGGACTCATGGTCAGGAAGTTCTTTTCACTCCTTTCTGCGTTCTCAGCCTCGACACCGGTGCTCCAAACACATGTTCAAGGAAACTTCACATGCGCAGTTGATCTGCAGAGTTTGAGACTGACAGCATGCGTAGTTGTGACACATGTTTACCGTGTGCGGGCATCTGAAATTCTCAGCTTCTGAAATTCTCAGCGTTGAGTGGTGCAAGGTTTTGCCCCAACACTCTGATACACGAGAAGTAACACAGCAACTTAGTTGCTCGTTCGGTGTCTAACCTGGCTTTAATAGTGATGTTAAGCGCTTGTGATGCAAGATTTTAATTTCCGGCCCTACTCGAATCGAACGGGTATGTCGACGCCATCGACCTGGGCGAGGCGAAATGATTTTCGCATGTTATCCTCGTTGTCTTACCACGTCGATCAACTTGAGAAATCGAGGTTTTTTCTTATAAAGATACAGTCCAAGGTCTCATTTTATCCATTTAGAACTCTTCATCATGTCGAGTATTGTCGCTGGAACCTCCGCCGCCGAAAGGATGAACCGATTGGCGTAGGACGCTTTCCTCTGGAACGGACTGGCAGTTGTCTTACACCATTCCCTCAGAGACTATAACGTTCACATCATCGTCGATGATTCTTATGATGTGCTGTACCGTTTTACATCCCGCTCTCTACCACTGATTTACTTAATTTCGTCTCAGATACGAGGTTTGATCTGGGGATTCGTCAAGAATCTCCTCGAACATTTGTGAAGGAGACGGCTTTCGAGCTCACATTTGTGAACAACCCTGAGAGCGGAAGGATCGAGGTACATCACCGGTCTATATCTGTAGATTCTCCGCCTGATTTTGTTCGTTTAACCAGAACCGTGCGGGCCTTGCGACGATGATGAGGTCCGTTACACCCCATGGTGAACTTCATACTACTTTCAGCGAGGTTTCAGGATAATATATCTGTTCGATTCAGGGACCAGGAATATCCTTGAAAAGCTCGATAACATTGTTATAACCGAGCTCCGGGAACTGTGGGTTCTCCCCACTGAAGATGTGCCCGACAGGAAAAAGTTGAATGTTATCGTCGTTTTATGTGATCTGCTCACTGGTATGTAGCATTTAATTCGGTTTCATTGATTCTGATCTTTATGTAGATCCGGCCCCGCTGCGAGGTCTGGAGAATTCGGTGGAGTTCGCTGCGAAGAGCCTTGCAGATGCAACATTACCAGACGACCGCATTGGTATCCAATTTGTTCAAGTGGGATTCAGTCGTAGGCTTTCTGAAGCGCTGAAAGATGTTGTTGAAAATGACGACGCTGTGAGTTGTCGATCGAACTGACCGAATCGCCAGCTGACGCTGCATTTTTCCTGAGAACCTGGCCGGCTTCACCACGTACATGGGATCAATGAACGACCAAAGGCTGTGGAAAATTCTTCTAGGCGGCGTGCTTCCAGCTTTTGGTCGACTTCCTGACACACCCCGACCTGAAAGTCGCCCTATTACAGTAATGCCGGCTCTTCCACCTCTCCGTGCTCTTGCAATTGAGCGAGCTACTTTAACGTCTGGGAGGGACCCAGTATTTCATTTCCCAGCTTATCTAAGGCACGTATCTCTCTCATCCGTTAAGGGAATTCTTTTGACATATATAGGGATGGTTCCATGCAGACGACCAATACGTATGATTTTATTGCTGGCTTCACTTTTACAGGATGGATCTTTCAGAAAGACCGACAAGAATCAAACCCATATCAATTTTTTTCATTTTATCGTGGTCAGGCACCACTGCTCAGAGCGAGCGCCCGAGACGGACAGGGGAACTGTGTTGCAATGTGGTTCCCAGACATATCGACATACCCGACCGTGCGCGACTGCCCTATCGGTGTCTGGACTTTCATTTGTGCTGCACACGACAGCACCGGAGTACGCTTGGGATTCAATGGCCATCTTGGCAACAAGACACCTTTGACTCGTCTGAAATTCGAGAAGGCGACAAGAACCTGGGTACAGGATTATGCTGACCATTTTTGAATTCTTAGATAAATATCAGAATGTGTGCATCCAACTCGATTTCTTTAGCGAACATCAAGATCTACGATCGTGTTCTAGCTGAGGCGAATGTTTTCACTCCGCTTGTTGTATCTCGGCTCATCATACATGAATGCAGAGCGAAATCCACTTTGATTACTTCACATCCCTCCCCAATATCAGCGGGCTGTCGCACCAGCCTTTCGATGCGTTGAAAGACGTTGTCGAAAATAACTGCACTGTGAGTTTTTATGTTCGAACTGACCGAATCATAAACTGATGCCACATTATTTCAGAACCTAGCCGACTTCACCACATATACGGGCCCGGGATCAATGGTTGACCAGCGCCTCGGGAGAATTCCTCTAGGCACTGGCAACGTCGATTCAACTTTTAGTCGACCTCCTGACACACCTCGTGTTTTGCAAAACTCCTTGGACCAGATGAATCCGCTCACAACCCATCACCCTCGTCTGGTTAAAATAGATGGCTACGGCCCCCCGCTTTATGAAGCGGCCAGTGTGGCTTCATCAGTAATATATTGGCCAGAGAATAACAATGGACTTGAAACGTATGTTTATCTCCCTTCCTCGAACATCTGCTTACCTACGTATTTTATCTCAGTGCCGAGACAGACTCTATCCCGGGACCTTCTGCAGGCTTGGAAGAATTAAAAAAATGCCTTCCAAATGGCGGAATTATTTTGTCAGTTTACCAACCTGCCACATCTTTAGCTTGGCTCGAGGAGAACCACAACATGCCCATCATGAAATTCATTCGAAACCATGAGATATACAGTGGCCCCGTTGCGATGATGTTGTTCCCGGACACCTCTGCAATCGCTATATTCGGTCCACACAGTGAGGAAAAGATGGCCAAACTTGCTCAAAAGCTGGCCAACATATCCAACTTCCCCGTAATCGCTCGACCTGCTCCAGATGACCCGATGTTCAGGTATGTTTTATATAAATATTGTCATAGGTTATAAGAAGTTTAATTGTCTTTAAGATTCAACTCCCTCACTGGAACAGACAACAATAAAATGACTGAAAAATTATTCACAGTCGAGCCTGTTGTCGTTATGACAGCTCAAATTCAGGATGGTGTTGAAGGAAATATTCGAAACGTGGGCACCGCAGACAACACCTTGAACACTGAAGGTCAAAGTATTGGAGCTGGTTTCCCCAACAGTGGTCCAGATGAGGTCGGCGGCATAGGCTCTGCAGACGGAACTAACAGACACGGCGGCGATGGTGACCCAGGTGATGAAGGGGATTCCCCCGGCCATGACGACAAATGGGAAGATTGGGTGAGCTCGATGCACACGACCAGATCAATTGTAAACATTCAGGCCAATAAAATGACTCTCCCTGTGCAAATTGTCTGTAACACTCAGGTATTTATCAATCGAAATACACCTCTCTGTAGCCGATCGTTGGCGACCCCAGTTCAAGACATATGCAGAACTGAACATGTCCCACCAGATCCAGATGGTCTCCAATGGGGCAGATTTTTCAGTAGGAATTACTTATATCCCGTAGAAAGAGTGTCATAGCATTACGTAAAAAGGCTGACTTGCACTCCGAGACCCCGCTACTCACGTCAATATTTCCCAATGCAGATGTACTGTACATCATGTATCTGAGTGCAATAATGGGATCCCAGTCTACAAATTGATGGTTTCAATCCTATGACACCTTTTCTAACATGCACAAGGGACTGGTCGGCCGCTTTGCGGCCTCCCATTCCTTTATTTGAATTAATACAGTGACAGCGGGTGGACATCACTGAAAATTCTGATGGTTGCATTGCTGAGTTGAGTTGGCGATTATTTGGCGCTGACAGTGGAGGGCCAGATAAATTATCAAAACAGCGAATAAATAACACAGAAGCACACAAACTAAGATATTTCATCAGACGTGGAATGAAATGTTGCTTCTTCACTCTTTGAGCCAGTCTCTCGCTGCGTAAAATTAGGCCCGTCTGGGGCAAGAAGCAAATGAAGATTCGGGGCTGAGATGATTTCACGTATTTTTCCTTCAAGATCAGCCTTTTGACATTTTGATTGCCGTCTTTGATCTGTTTTTTGGCATTTTTGCATTGTCCACCAAAATCATTCGGAGTCGTACACAGGTTTGGGGCAACCGTTGCTCCTGAAATTGGACATGGTGATTGGAATCCTAGTGGAGGTTCTCTGAGAGGTCTAAAGGTGTATTGCTTATTGCCCGTTTTGACGTTATCAGCCGAAGTTGGTCCGGTGTTGTCAAAATTTGGACGAAAATTGTTGGCGTTGTCACTTCCGGTGATTTGGGCTGTTTTCACGCATTTTTTTGGCGATGCGGAAACCATGGAGGGGCGGGATTGCACGGTGATGAAGATTCGTAGTTACAAACATGTTGTACGTAGCTGAATATGATTTCTCAATTAAAATAGAGAGAGGAAGTAAAAAGAACCAACAGTTATAGCGGGGCATACGTAGGCAGAGCACGGCAGCGCTGGGCCGAAAGTCGGCAGAAGTCGGCAGATTACAGCAGGTTGAGCTCAAGAGCTCATCTGCCCCAGTCTCATTTCTATGCCGCCATCTGCCCATTTATGCCAGCCTTTGGACTGGCAGTTTTGGGCAGCTTCAGGCATACCCGGGCATAAGGGATTCTCACTGGGGTTCAGCGCTCAGCGCTCAGCGCCCGCCTCGAAGAGGCCAAATCCCACGTCATCCACATCATGACGTTCAATGTTTCAATTGGCAGATCTGAGATCATTGACATCAATGCCGACGTGTTCGCTCACGTGTCGGCAGAGTTCGACGTTCCACCCTCCTTACCTCCTCGAAGATGGCTGGCATTCCTTTCCCTCCCCTGCTGCCGGCTGGAAACCAATCATCGCAGATTCGCGAGTGTATCTTAAAGCGATCAAGGAGCTTCAGCGCCAGGCCCGAAAACCGATCCGCCTCAGACCCTTCGCCTCCTTCCAGCGGGGTGCTTCGCCTCCGCCGGGTCTCCAACTACCTGTTCTTCGACGCTATTGGAAGATCGTGCAGCTCCTTTTCCGAACCGCAGCGGACATATCCAGACAATAGTTTTAACGGCGGCGCGGGTGGACACGAACAGGCGCATTGGGCCACCACCGCTCTGCTCGGCGTGCACGACCATAATCCTAGTCCTCCTGCCGTGGAATACTTAGATCCCATGGAAGGTGTCATACCTCCACAGTTTGTAGCGGAGTCTAGTTGTTCGTCTTCGCCAATGGGCTATGCGTACGAGCGCGAACCACGGGCTCCCAGCTCGATCCTTAGCATGGGGAACTGGGCGTTTGGGCAGGCTCCGGTAGCTCCCGAACCTGTTGTGGGCGCGTATCGAGGCTCTCAAACGCTGAGTCCCCAGCGCACCGAATTCCGTTACCCATCCTATCTGTCGACCAGCCCACAGTTGCGGCCCCCGTGGCATCACCCATTTCTGCACCATATCCATCTTCCTCCTCATGGTCCCCCGCCACCACCGCGGGCTGCCTCTGCCCCTCTGGCGCCGCGTTTTAGCACTCCCAGACGCAACGTGATGAAGCTGGCGCTCATTGCGGATGGTCAAGACACCCGTACGACTGTCATGATCCACAATATTCCCAACAGAATGAGCGTTCAGGATCTCCTGACTTGCATTGCAAGTGTTTGTCCTCGCAAGATTGACTTCCTGTATCTAAGGATGGACTTTGACACTGGTTCGTACCATGAAATTTTGAAGCTTCTAGGCAATCAACGTACTTCTAGGTCGCAATTGTGGATATGCATTCGTCAATTTTATTACTGTACAAGACCTCCTGTGCTTCGCTCAGGCCACACTAGGACGAAAATGGCACAGTATGTTCTCCAGCGAAAAGGTTATGCATATGAGCTATGCCGATATTCAGTTCGTCGCATATATAGGCCTATCGACTCTGGCTAACGAGCGGTCGCAGGGGAAAAGAGGCGTTGGTGGAAAAATTAAAAAATTCGCGCGTCATGACTCAACACGAATCCTGGCGACCCAAAATATTTTACTCAAATCCTGGGCCTGAGCAAGGCCTACCTGAGCCTTTCCCAGGTCCAATGCATCAGATTCATATACAGTGGCGGCAAAAAAGAATGGGTGCAGCCGTTTGAGCTCATTCTTAGGTCAATTCATTACTCGTATCTTAAGCAGATGCCTCAAATCAGATTTGTCCATTTTTGCTCTGGTCTGATAATACCCCGTTTAGATCTCACTTTGCCTCGAGGCGATACCACTTGACCGCAGGACCGCCAAATATATCCAAGTGCGTAAATTATGATTACTCGTATCTTAAGCAGCCTCGAATCAGATTGTCTGTGTTTGCGCTGGTCCGATAATACCCCGTTTAAATCTCGCTTTACCTCGAGGCGATACCACTTGACTGCAGGACCACCAATTATATCCAAGTCCATAAATTATGACGTTTTGACCTCCTTCTTCCAGGTCTCACGACGCTAAGGACTCGAGCGCGCATGCCGAACAAATTTCCGGAGCTTTCAACCAAGTGCACCATATATTTGAACGGTGTGTTGCTCTTGATCTGCCCCCAGTGACTTCGTTAAATGAATAAATTGCACAAAAGGGGATGGGAGGCCGCGAAGCGGCCGACCAGTCCCTTCTACCGTATAATTTCGTTCAGTTCGACAGTCACGCGTCACGTTCGACCCTTTTCATTGCGGCAGTGATTTTCTCTCGATTTATCAGAATTTTTTGATCCCCAGAAAGTCGGGGTCCGTGTCATATTGATCGAAATTATACGGTACGAGCCAGCTTCCCCACCGAGGGAGCATCTTATTTGTTGTGTTTGGTAGTGGAAGAGCGCCTTATCTGCCGTGTTTGGCTTGGAATAGAGCGCCATGCCAAATATTCTACAGGCCATCCAGCGAGCGGAGCAGACTCACCGCCAAACAAATGTAGGGAAAATTTGAGTAGCACCACTCGATCAAAACCCGTATACTTTTTAAAAAAATGGCTATAACTTAAGGTACGAAGCAAAATTGCACTGTTTACAGCGTAAGCAATGATGAAAATCGAGGTAGCGCGCTTCGCGGCAAGAGGTGCTCAATTATTAGGTCGACCTGGTCAGGTCATGTTTTAATTCGAAAAATCATAAAATCATTTGATCGCCGGCCGCCTCGGCTGCGCGTATCTCACGAACGACCGAGGTCCAAACCCAATGAGGAGCTTATGGCGGCCTCGCTTGCATGTGAGGATGACCTAGACACAGGTCAAGTGTTTTTATTTGAAAATCAAGAGGCATTTGACACCGAACTCTTCGTGGATGATACCTCAGAGATCCTTGAGATTTCTGCACTGAATTGGGCCAAAATTGCTGTGAGAATGAGTGGAAATGGATCTGGAAGCTCTTACGACAAGATCCAGAAGTCCGTTGATTTTTTCTCTGTCAGTCTCCAAGCACCTGACTGGGCTCGATTGCGATACGCGCAGCCGAGACGGCCGGCGATCAAATGATTTTATGATTTTTCGAATTAAAACATGACCTGACCAGGTCGACCTAATAATTGAGCACTCCTACTATCTCCCACACCAATAATATCTCCCACTAATACGGGAACAGCTGGCCAATCACCGATCAAATCAGGAATCCCAAGTTGTCCTCGATGCCAATCAGCTTAGAGTTTCAATCACGGTCCTCACTTTGTGAGAGTATTAGCAAATAATTCACATTGTTCATTCGACCTCATTGAAATGCGGCTCTAGCTTATATTACTCGTATCTTAAGCAGATGCCTCGAATCACATTGTACCTGTTTGTTATTTCCAAATTCATGCCTTTTTTCCCTTGGTGCCTGCATTCCATTGTCTTGGTCGCCTCGAGGCGCTTTTTTGAACATCACAGTTTAACTTTGGGCGCCTTTAGCAGGCGCTGTGGTATGATGCGTGGATTTCGTGAACTCCATCAATGCCGCGGCCAGGTTTAGCGCGTTTAAGCCCCACTTAAAGGGCAGCCGTCGGTCCAATCAATCACTTTCCTTTCTTCCCCCATAATGTCACTACGACACCGCTCTGCTCCAAGTTTGATTCTCCTCTCAAACGGGTCTATCTTTAAGATGATCTCGCAAGCGCCAAGCGTGAAAACGTGAAGACCTGTGAGCGGCCGATCGAGCCTAGGATCAAGAGGAAGACCCCACTCAAGGCAGAAGACTTCTCAAGATTTGGATACAACAAACACTACCGGTACTACTTCAATACTTTTCACGCAAGAATGCAAGTTCCCCTGACTTCTGCTATCTGCACGATGATGGCCATGGTCAAGACGGAGGAGGTACGCAAGATATCCGAAGAACATATTCGACTTGACTTGGGGCTTTGCTCACTGTTCATTCCCCTTCCGCCGCTGACTCTATCCCATTCCCGTTCTGCTTCATCGACAGAGTGTTCAATCCTCCCACCGGTATGTCGCACGTTCTGAGACCTCAATAAACTCACTGACGATGGTGGGAACAGGTTTCTGAACTGTTTCCTCATGGCGCATCAAGACACCCTTCCGGTTCCAGCCGAAACCGTCGAGCGCTGGACGCACCCACCATTCCCGGGCTATCTAGACGAGCTGGGGTGGGTGTGGGGTTGCGAGGTTGCGGACTGCAAGAATATACTGTGCGGCATATTTTTCTTATTTTATTAGATTGTTGCGGAGGACTACTTTGGGCAGACGTGGGTGACGCCGGCAACGGGGCGTTCGGTTTATTCGTTATAACTTCCATCTAATTCCGGCGTACTCATGAATGAGCGAGGAGATTAGCGAGGCGGCGACTCCCGGCATGAAGCCGAAAGTCCCCAGAAGATATATATAAGGGAACGGTACGGCTAGTACATATGTCAGACTAGCGTGAACCCGTGCTTCGCTACGGACTTGGGTCATCTTGGACATCAAATATCTGCTTTGAATAAATTTAAATCTAGTCGACATCCGTAACTGAAGATCTCGCTCTCAAAAAAGAAATGAATATGCATTCTTTGCAAGCAAAATTCTGTGTAAGATCTATCTAAGTAAATTTTTCGTCAATAGCCACTGGGCGAAGAAGACGGAGCGCCTCCATTGTAGTGACGCTTGACCCAAGAAGGAGTACCGTCAAATGTGGGAGGAATCTTCCGCTTGCTCGACGATGAGGTCGCTGCAATAGTGTCAGCCAAATGATATGGAGTGACCGGAATGCAAGTAAGACTTACCTGGCGTCGAAGGGTCGTTGTTGTTCCCAAGGTAGACAACATTGTCAACCATAATCTTGAAGCGCTTTTTGTGTGGCGAACCGTTAACTTGCTTGTTCTCCACCGCTACCACATGTCCCGAAGCCGATACAAACTTCCCAGGGTAGGGAACAGGTTTTTTATTGTGCCAACGCGGAGAGTCGATGATCGAACAGGAGGCAGGCAACACAGTAAGTGGACCACCTTTCGAAAGCTGGGTGTATTGTCCAATGTCGATGTCGAACGTCCCTTTTTCTTTGTTGCCGTTGAAGGGCAGGCCGGAGAAAACGATGTAGGGCGGGTGCTCTGTATTGATTTTTGGAATGTGAACCTCCGGCTCCAGGGGCTTGTCGTTGTCGGGCGTCGAGGCAATCGAGTCGGCATCGAGCTCTGGATAGACAATCTCATGAAGGGGAATGAGCTGTTAACACATAAGCAATGGAAGGCTAAGGATGAGTGAACACACGCACCCAAATGATGTCGCCGACAAAGGCATAATCTTTTTTATCTGCATCACTCAAGCCAGGGCCCAAGTCGTACTCGCTGTTGTTTTGACCGACCTAGCAATAATTCTTACTTGTTAGCCTGTACACAGAGAGAAAGAGAAGACTCACCCATGCGTTCATAAAGTAAAGACCGAGAGGAACAATATCAAAATGTCCCTCATCAAAATAGCGAAGGCAGCCAGAGATTCCATGGGTTCTTTTCTCCTCGCCCTCGCCCTCAGCACGTAGGAACATGCTGGCAGTGAAGAACCAGGTTTTCGATTTGCCCACTTGGCGTGGATTCGTGAGGTATGCCATGCCAAACCAGTTGTTTCCAGACGGCATTGTGAATCGAAGAAGAGGACGAAAAATTGCAGAGCAGATGTGCCGAGTTTTATACATCCACGCAATATGCTGACCACATGGATATCGTGGAATATTCGAGCCCTAGGAGCGATGAATACTCCTCCATTTAGAAAGTAAAATCAGGGTCGCACCAGCCGTTTCGCAGAACTGTGCGACCTTGACGTGACCCTGGCCAAGGGGTGTTTTACCGGCTGAGAGCGAGCATACAGAGAGGATTACTTTAATGAGGCTGATCTACCTGTGCATTCATGGGAAGGGCGAGGTTGAATGGAATAAATACTGGCAGAAAGCACAAAGTTAGATACGCGTTTGCACATATTTGGCGAATTCGCGAATCTCCACAGCCACGATGACGCCGTGCTGCAAAGTTTGACCAACTTTGCAGCACGGCGTCATCTGTCAACCAGACCTCTCACACTCCAAATAATAAAATGAGCTAGTCAATTAATACTTCGGGGTATACTACATTCTTTGTCGTTGAAGTAAGGGAGTTATCTGGTAATAAAACCTTTATACGGTGCTCTGAAGTAGCTCTTGACAGAGCAACATATAGCTGCCCATGCGAGAACACAGGGACACGAAGGTCAAGACCAACATACTTGACAGATTGGCCTTGGGCTTTATTGATTGTCAATCCAAAGGCCAACCGGACGGGAAATTGACGCCGACTGAATCGAAACGAAAATTCGGTGCTGTTGGTGGGAGTTAACGTGATCCGAGGAATGAGCGCTGTTTCCCCGTCATGGTCGCCCCCAATCAGCCTGACTTCCACCACGCGTTCGGACATCCTCTGAAGGACCATCCGAGTTCCGTTACAGAGACCCCGAGCAGGAGCAAGATTGCGGAGAAGGATAAGAGGGCATCCCACTTTGAGAGCAAGCTCTCCAGGCGGAAGGGAGGCGTTGTTGATAGAACGGAGAAACTCCACAGGTAGGGGTGCATCATCCTCATCGTCGCCATCGGCCCCCGGCTCTTTAACCATCTGGTCGGCGCTGTAGTATACTCGCTGTTCACCCGCCATTCTACCAAGAACATTCTCGTTGACGTCTGAAACATCTGAGTTGCGAGGCGCAAGAATCATCCGATTCAAGAAGTAGTCGGCTGGAGGTGGTGGGTTACTCGAGATTCCGGGATACACGAAGTCTACCAGTGCTTCAGAGCTCTGGATCTGCATCTCCGGCCGAAGTTCAATGTTGCCCTCGCCGTCGACATTTCGGCCATGGCCTACGTCAAGAAGCCAAGAAGCAAAGTCCCGTTCCGACTGGCCCTCGGACTCAAGCCGCATATTCCGGCGCAAAAGGAGGAGTTCGATGTGCTCCCAGATTGGTGAGCGCTGGATGGACGCATTAACAACCTGCTCGCGAGAGCCTTTAGGTACAACAGGAAGAATTTGCTGGAAGTCGCCGGCGAAGACGACTGTGATTCCACCAAATGGACGTGGGTCATTGAGAAGGTCACGGAGCGTGCGGTCCACTGCTTCGATTGCCATCCGATCCTGCATCCCAACCTCATCCCAGAAGATTAGTCCAGTCTTGCGGAGAAGGTCAGCGCGCTGGCTGTTTTTGGGAATATTGCAAAATGATTGATCGTTGAGACCGTCAACCGGAATTTTGAACGTCGAGTGAGCGGTCCTACCACCAGGCATCAGGAGGGCTGAGATCCCTGAAGATGCACTGCAAAGGGTGATGATTCCCTGACTGCGAGCTTGATGGCATGCCGTCTTGTAGACGAAAGTCTTGCCTGTTCCGCCAGGGCCGTTGAGAAAGAAAATCTTTCCCTGCTTCTCGTTGACAGACTGCATGATCTTGCCGAAAGCATCCCTCTGCTCCTCGTTAAGCAGAGCGATGTTGTGTTCAGCCCGCTGACGCTCCTCGTCTTTGTTGTAGTCCAGCTGCTCGGGCCATCGTTCGGACGATAATAGTCTGGATAACCGTTATCGTCCATGCTAGTATGGTCCTGGAAACGCTTAGGAAAACGCTTGGTGCATTTCCCGTTTTCCATGCACGGTGCCCTCGGATTAGCAGCGCCGCACGGTCCATGAACCATGCAAGTCTTGATTGTCTCGAAGAGCAGCGGCTGTGTATCCGGATCGGGCCACCGCGCCCAGATGGCAGAGTTAATATCCTCCGGGGTCAGCAACTTCTGCCCAGGCTCCAGGAAGATGAGAAGATGAATATGGGGCAGGCCGCGCTTTTGAAATTCAATTGTATAGACATACGCAACTGTCCGACCGAAAATTCCATTTTTGTAGATATCTTCAATTATTGCCTCCTTCTTGAGCTGGAAAACACGGGCTACCAGCTCGGGTCTATCATGCACAGCCTGGCCAGGAAGTAGTTCTCGGGTGATTTCGGGCCATTTTGGATTGGTGGTGCAAGTAAGAAAGATGTCCACCTTTTGATAGTACCGCGCGATTGCCATTGAGTCCTGAAAGCGCTGCCCCATGTGGCGTGGTCCTCCGATGTAGCTCGAAGGAAGCACTGTCCGCTGCCCAAGGTCGTTAAGGTCGATGTCATCATCTCCAGCATGAAGAGCATCTTCGAGACCGCTATATAAAGAAGCTCGCAGGGTTCCCTGGTTCATGCGGAGGAACTGCAGCCGATTCTGGTCCTCGGAAGCCCACATGTCCACAAGGTATCGCTGGAAGAGGCGGCCACCACGCAAAATAGTGGAGAATTCGTTCTGTCGCACCTGCAGCCTGTATGCGACATATCGTGTCTGTGTCAATCGGCGAGGATTGTCGTCATCGCCCTCCTGCCCCTCCTGCCTCAAATCCGGATGCCAGCCATTCTCCCCGTGCGGAAACAGAAGAACATAGTAAAGCGGGGTGTATGCTGGATGGAGATTGCTGATGCGCAAGAGAGGGCCATCGCGTTTTCGAAGGATAATGTCCCTCGCCTGCATCTGCGACTGGTCACCCGGCAGTATTACAGCAACCTCATCTGCTGTTGGAAGATTACCCCGCCGCCTGTGCACCCCGGGAGCCACCCGAAGACGTACTGCAGCCTCTTCTGTGTCTGGGTGCTGGCGGAGAACCTCGTGTGCATGTAGAAAGATGTCTGCGTATTGATGGTTAGCAGTTATAACTTGTTGCAGAATATCCATAGTGTCGCGCCGAAGATTGCTATTACTCTGCATGCGATGATCCAAAGCAGCACGAGGCTCATATATATACAACTGAGCATACGAAGGTACACGGCCAGGAGCGGGGATGAGAGAACCTGCTTTGTGACATAGCTCGCCCTGTATCTTGAATATCGGTGGTCCACGTCCACGATTCACGGTCTGATCCTTAGTTACCCCGAGGGACGTGAACGACAGGGCAATGTTATACTGCCACATGTTGTTTCGGAACTCCTTACCCTGCGCGCCATCATCCTCCAGCAGCAGTCGCAGCGGTTCAGGTGGAGGCTCAAGATTGGCAATAACGGCCTTGCCATGGTTGCAGCACATCCCAAACTCGGGGTTGGCCTTGGAAGAACGGGCTGTCTTTTCACTCATCCAGTGGAGCGCATCACAGTGTGCGCATTTAATGTTCATGCGACCGAGGTCGTGCCGTGCCCCGGTTCCTCGTAAGGTCCTCGTGCTGCCAGTAGTAGTGCTGCAATAGGTAGATCAATTCCGAAGTAAGCAGATGAAGCTCCCACTCGCATACCTGCATGCCGTTGCCCTCTCTGCTGTCGAGGAGCAGGAACAGGTCTCTGATGGGGAGGTGGGGCTTGCGTTGCGAGAGGTTGTCAGTGTATATTACATGACAGCTGGTAACAGCATACCAGCAGGCTGACGGGCTATCGGAACACGTTGCTGAGGTATTTGGGTTCGTGGTGGGGTCAGAAGATGTACAACAGCACGGGCATTGCGCTCATTTTGACGACGGGCTTGCTGTCCTACAGACAGCTGTCCAGGACCATCTGCCCCAATAGGACGTGGCGCGGGACGTGGAGGTCTGTTAGTTGAAGTACCAGCAGCCTTTGCAGCTGCCTCGCGTTCACGCCGCGCGCGCTGTGCAAGTGTTCTTGCACTCAAAACAGGGCGTTGAGAGTCCGGGGGAGTACCCAGCCCTAACGACGTCTGAAACCAATCAGAATTTCAATTCAGTGAGCAGAATTTAACGACGCACTGATTGAGCACCCCGGGAAGCGCTTGCTGTAGGGGACGGCCATCGGTTCTCGTTCCGAGGCTGCACAGGAATGCGTCGTCGACGCCGGCTTGGAGTTTCCTGTAATGCAGCCTGTCGTTCGCGTTCTGCCTGCCTGAAACTGGAATGCTCATCCTCCACCGATGGTCCTGCAACGGGATTCTGTATTTGCGGCCGTGGAATGTTGCCGACATCTTGAAGAGGGCTCCGGCCAGGAGACCGTTGCAAGCGGTGTTGACGCGGGCTGTGATACGGAGAACGAATGGCGTCGTTGCGTGCCTGTCGAACTCCAGTTGTCCGGCGATGTGCCAGCGATGAGGAAGACGCGGTGGGTGGGGGAGTCAGCCTGTCCATGAAAATGAGTTGGGCAGCCAAAAACCATGGAAAAGGGGAAAGGAACTCACATTACAATGAGCAGTACACCCAGAATGCAGAGGAGCACTAAAATAGAGGTCGGATAGCGCATAGAAAACTTCCAGACAGCGCGATGCGCTTGCAAAGACTTAGAACGGCGCGTTGATCACTTAGAACACTTTGCTGACAGATCTTGCAGCAGCACAGCAGCAATAAAAGAAGAAGCAATTTTTATTAGTTGTTTTACAGTAAGTACTCACTTCAGATAACTGAAGCAACTATAAAGAACAGCAACTTTCTGAAAGCCCGTCAATTGTTTCGTGTTTTCGTGTTTTCACGGCAGTCAAGGAAGTCAGGATGTTTCAGCAGTCAGGGAAGTCATAGGCAGTCAAAGGGAATGTCCAAGTAGGCCATGGGCAACCACCAGCGAGCGGATGCAGGAGGGAGGCTGCCTTCGATAGTGGTCGGTGCTGAGAAGCTAACGTATGCCGCCTTGACGTGTCGACGCACAGCCGTCTGATTGACAGCTATCCTTATAACCTGATTGGCTGGCTAGCCGACTGCTTTCATTTGTATAAGTAGATAGTGCTTGCACTAAGTTTTGCCGTCCCAGGGCAGACTGGTGACGAGTCTATTTGGTTAAAACCCTGTGGGACCTGACCACCAGCACGCGCTATCACCGCCCTGAGCGAGAGCTCGAGTCTTCGTCTGCGTCAGTGGCGGGCTTACGGCCGAGGGGCTCTTCGACGGCGCAGCGCAGCATTCCCATTGCTCCCTTCAGCCCGTCGACAGTCTGGTACAGCTTGTTCACCTGCAGCCCCAGCTTCTCCAGCGCACGGCGGTCCTGCTCATATAGATCACGGAGTTCCCGAAGCCCTGCCCGCTCGGCCGATAACACGTCCGTAATGCGAGTTAGATATGCGTCCAGTCTCCAAAAGAGTGATTCATGCACTAACGGCGAGAACTGAGTTAACAACTGAACAAGAGCGAGGGAAGAGACGAGGAGCCGCACGATTTATCTGTTTGGCAAAGTACCCTTCTCCAGTCGGGAGCCAGCTTCTTCGTGGATCCCAACCTCATCGTGCCCTTCAACACCGCCAACTCCTGCTCCAGCGCACACCTTCTGCGGCGCAAAAAAATCGTTTGTCGTCCTCCGCCTGAACTAGCTTCCTCTGCGCGAGCAGTAAAGACTGAGCTACATTTGGCGATTTCCCAGAGTCAGATTTAGTTTGACTGGAGAGTATGTGCAGCTCGTAGTCGCATATACTCACCATTGTCACAGTTCATCGTGGCCTCGCTCAACGAGTATAATCGAAGTATGTACAGGATATGGGATATCGGTGGTGAAGTGAAGTGTCGGGACGATGGAATCGCGCAGAGCGAGGTGGACGTTGTTGTCACGGACTCACAGTTGTAACAAAGTCACGCGGATGCGTTCCGAGACGTTCCGATTACTTTAACTTTTCGTCATGGACCCCTATTTTCCCAAATCCAAAAAAGCTCGGAAATCCTGGTAAATAGGGAAACAATTATTGGCGGGTCAGAAGGAATACTTAATGTAGGCTATGCAGCCGTACACTAGGAAACGTAGGCCCGGTGCACCGAGCTTGAACTTCCTCATCCCGCCATTGATCTAGTCTCTCGTAGACAGACGCTCTCACATTGAAGCTCGTTCCTCGCTTGTTAGATCATTCACTCAGCTGTTCAGAAGGTTCTAGATACATTGTAGAGTATAAAAGCTTGTAATAAGTTCAGTAGTTCAGTATATCTTTCTACATTCAGATTTCTACATTCAGAGAGATATCCTCACAGGTTATTGGCCCCCGACCCTCGACCCACTACTTTGCTCGTACCTCGCTCTCATTTGCGGCCGTCTTGGGTGCCGAATCCCAACGCGTCGTTTTCCGTTGTAGCCGCCGAAGCCTCTGGGTGCTGAACCCAAAATTATGCAACTATGGGTATGATGGCGGACTCCGCTGTCCGCCGAACTCTGGCAGACAAACCGCTCCAGGGAATCACTGTAGCATTTCCCTGTAGCCCTTCTCCCTAGTACTGTCCCGCCCACAAATGCTCGAGCCAATAAATTCAACCTTTCCCTCTAGCCTGAGTCAGATGGCAAATCACTTCGGAAAACTGGCCCAAGTCCCTGCTGAACTCATTATATCCAGTATTTGTCCAATCCGTGCAGCAAAGGCAAGCGTGAGTTTGAATTCCCGTGAAAGGGTGGTGTGGTAGGGTGTTTGGATGTGTTAGGTAGCGTTGTCGGATAGTCCGTAGTTTACCGCGCCACCATGTATTGGTACCCGACCTTATTATATAATCATCGGAGTTTGAATATGTTCCCACGGCCATTCAACGCTTCCAGCACTACCCTCAGCAAAGTTTAAGAGGTAAAGTGTCTTATAATGGCATTATGAAGTAATTTGATACCGTAGAATATATTTTCTGCCGCTTTTTCTATCCCAAATCACTTCCCTGCCATTTCGGATGTCGGTCCGGTGCTGGCCATCAAATTTCGGCATTGTCGTCCTCTAGTCTGGTGCCAAGCCTTGGCTGAAGAAGTTGTTATTAGTGGGTTACTACACGTCTATAGGCGAGAAATTTGGCGAAATACGCGTTGAGTAATGCATTTCAAGAACCGATAATTGGTGATTATATAATAAGGTCGGGCACCGATCACGGATCAAGGGGAATCGACAGACTACAACAATGCGCAGGTACGAGCACTTTTTGTTGTAGTGTCTGTTTATAAGAGACTAGTTGTCGGATGGCGTCCGAAGCCTCGCAGTATTATACCTACCCTGTTTCCATTTCATTGTTTCATCGCCATACACACGTATTTCACACATTACATTTCAGATCCCCCCGTCTCATTGACCATCACACATACTTTATATTTCATATTCCTGTTCACATAGTTACGTGCATGTATATAAGCTGCAGGTGCTGGTTGAATATACCTTACTCTTTCTTCCCTTACAAAAGGTTATGGGCCCCGGCAGCGCCTAATAACTAGTCCACTCTCATTCTTCTCGTCGTTTCGACGTTAAACTGACCTGACCTTGACTTTGACCCGACCTGACTTGACCTGATTGGTCTTTGACCTTGACCTTGACTTTGACCTTGACCCCTTGACCTTGACCCTGGACCGACTACCTTGACTTGACGAAATAACCATGACCGACACCGCGATTTACTCCGACGACCGTCGTGTCCTGCTCACCGACAAAGCGGGCTCCTATGATCCGTGGGAGTTCCGTATGCGAGCGGACGCGCGGTCGAAGAAGTTTCTTGACGCAATTGAAGGAACTGTGGATGAACCTACCACCGGGCATAGCAGCAAAGCGTGGAAGGCTTGGAAGGCCCAGCGCGATGCGGCTGCATCCCTGATTATTAAAAGGCTGGATAACAGCCAGATCGTGCATGTGCGTGGGCTAGAGGATGATCCTGAGGCAATGTGAGAGAAATTGCGAATGGTGCATGAACCTGTGAGACTTAGCGGCGCTATTGGAATGTGGATGGAATTCTACGCGCTGGTGTACGATGGGGTGTTGCCGATGAAGACATTTTTGGGTCGCGTTACCGATATCGCGGAACGACTCCAGCGGTTCTACAAGGTAGAGGTGTCGGACGAGCAGAAGATTTCTCGGATGATTTCGTCCCTACCCGCGGAATACTCCGGCCTCATTCGTACCCTACCCGTCGCTCATCACGTTGGACTACGTTCAAAAGAAGATTTTGGTGGAGGATAACACGGTTCGGGCCGAGACGGCAAAGCGTGGTGAAATTTCGGCTACCTCAAGCTCGGAGTACGGGTCCAGCGCACTAGCTGCGAATTCCGACTTGATTTGCGAGAACTGTGGAGGTGGCGGGCATACAAAGGCAAGGTGATGGCACGAGGGCGGCGACCGTGAGGGCCGGTATCCTGACTGGTGGAAAGGAAAGCGCGACCCGTCCATGTCGTCTAATCCGAAGACCCATATGGCCTACGCCAAGACCGTCATTCTCTGACTCGTGCGCACTACTTTTATTTGTTGAACATTATTTTTTGGCTACTATTATCTCTTGACTATCTCTCCTCTCATCCCCTCCATGCCTGCGACTCTTACTGCGTCTTCGTTCGCGTGGGAGTGGCTGTGTTGAATGAAATTAGTGGCTGTCCTTTAAGTAATACAAGCGGTCGCCGGCGCTTCGCGCCGGCTCCCACTTGCTTCCCTTATTTCCTGCCAGCGATAAAAATACAACAATTCCTTTAGCTTGGCCGGATTCCACTTTCTGTCTGAGACTTTTTGGAGAGCAGTCTAAGAAAGTTGTTTTGAATGTTCCACACTCTGCAGCCTCAGAAATATGGTAAAGTTGGAGTAAACTATGACTCTAACTGCAACTCTAGCAAATACATGCGAAGCCGAGGAGAGCAAACAGTATAAAGTAAATAAGTTCCGACAGAATTGATGCGCAAAAATCGGCATTTCATCTATTGAGCCAGCCATCAAGCACTTCTCCAGAGTCCGCAGCTCGGCATGCGAGGGGAGCTGAATATAATGATTCCCTTCTGCATGCGTTGGATGGCGCTAACAGGCGGTCGTGCTGCGCAATATAACTATATGGAGATATAGCTTCGGACGGACAGAAGGCTCAATTTTATAAAAAGGGTGACGCGACTTAACCATAATTATATCTGACGACTCTATCGCAATTGAAACCATTCCTTGCTCTCCAAACCCATTCCATTCACCGCTACATCCACTATCTACACTGCCTTCACCATTCCTTGCTCTCCAAACCCATTCCATTCACCGCTACATCCACTATCTACACTGCCTTCACCGCGTTTGGCATTGTCTCGAGCTCTTCTTATACCAATTATTCACCCGGTGTTCTTCGACACGGTTCTAGCCAAACGTTAAACTTTGATGGCACTGCACAGCCACCGTGATTTTCGGATTGAGTCCGCCCGAAACCGGTTCATTTTGTGCTTCAAAATATGAACCGGATAGTATTGAGTGTACCTAACTTTGTGAGCTCTCAGTACCTTTGCCGCCATTCGCAACGGTGACAAGCAGGTCTTCGGCACCGAGATTCCTTACTTCATGTATTCTACACAGATTATATGACCGTCGATATAATCTCGATATGGATGTTGTCCGGCCTCAGACCAATGGAAACACTTCTGAAAAATTATCACCCGTGTCGGAGTCTGTTAGGTGAGAGGATCTACGAGTGGGGAATGAAATAACCACCTTGAAAAAAAAGTGTAAAAAGTTGTACTGACAAATGTGCTCAGTTTTAAGTTCCGTAGTATGCCTTGGATGTGAACATTGGGTACTTAGAATACTCAGGCAATATCTCTATTACAATCTGGGATGCATCGGGGCCACTGGTACGGGCGAAAACACTGCATTTGCGTGGGTGGCCGATTACCCCGTTTATTGCCGTTTTCGGCATGTCGTCTAAAATAATTCACCAAGACATCAATACATTCCCAAAATTCGAGCAAATGTCCTCGACCTATTCCCAGGATACATACCTTCGTTCTGCGGAGCGGGAACCCCGCTGGCTGACTTCTGTGTCCGGAGCATGGGCCCAAACTCTCAAGGTGGCCGATTACCGGGTTGTTAATAGTAGATTGAGCGTGGGAAGATCTCCGCTTGTGATCCGAGATGACCCCACATAACGACATGATTAAACATGCTATTCCTCACTAGTTTCCGAGTACCTTCGAACCATATGCACAAAACTCACCACAAAAATGCCTTATATCTTCCGAATTTCCTTTTTTGGAAGTCGGAAACCATATCGAAATGTCTTCTATTCACCTATATTTTCACTCTATAAGTTGTTTGGAGTGATTTGATGGCCCGAATAGTGAGAAGGACCATGCACAATTACTTTTTTTGTCAGCGAGTAGCCGTAGGTAACCTGAATGAGCTCAAGGCTTCACTTGAGTAGATTAACGCAAATTTACAGTTGAGCAAATAGTATGGGTCAGGAGAAAATGACGCGGGTTGACGCGGACTGACGCGGACTGACGCGGCGTGCCTGTGCCATTGACGCGGCATCCCAATGTTTGACTAAACTCGTTACTTCACATCCACAGCGACCTCAATGAGTGTCCTCAGGACTCTACTCAACTATTTGAGATGAATACAATCCTGTTTTTGTAAGATCAGTACTTGCTTTTGGGTGCTTCTGGCACCAGACGGTGTGGCGAATGGTTGTTCACTATGGGGATCCACAATGCAATAATCACAGCTTATTTTGAGGGGATATAAAGTTGGATTCAGCTTGGCAACTCCGCGTCAATTGCAGATTGCTACCGCGTCAATGCGCGCCGGTGCCGCGTCAACGCCGCGTCAATGCGCGTCAGTGCCGCGTCAGTGCCGCGTCACTCCGCGGCAAACCCGCGTCGATGCGCGTCAACCTCGCGTCCATTCCACATCAGTCAGTATGTCTGGGAAGCCATAATCAGTGAATACTGTCCCTGTTTTATCATCAGCAGAGACGTAAAGTACCAGTTCCGTCCAGCTATCTTCCCACAGCTCACGCTAAAGTTATGATACTTACCTCCACACCCGCTTGAGGCTGTGAATGCATCTGAACTTCACGTCCTGTTCGTGTTTCGCACCTACTGGTACCCCTGACATTTCAACTCAACATGAAATCCATTCTGTTATTGTTAAATCCCTGTCATCTCGCATACAACTTACCTTTAGAGCTTCGTGAGTATTGTTGCCGACTAGCATACGACTAGATATCTTGGACGCGCATCTGAACTGGCGGTGACCACAGGTTATTACCTATGCCACGGTGTCTTCCCAGCAGTCGGCATGAGCATAATCGTAGGCACAGCAATGTTACGGTTCAAAACTCTTGAATGTGTTCACAAACCAATCTCTTGAGCCCGGAATTCTGTTACAAGCTACTCCAATACGGCAGCACACTTTGCACCCTGTTTCTGCACTTTGTATCCCATCTCATGCGGCCTCAATGTTGTACTTCCTCGTACAGGTTGAGTGGTATATCTCTCTGAACTGATAATCAGCCGCGCAGAATAACCATGTGGCTCACCGACGCGGGAAATCTGGATATCATCCCGCATTATCTGCTACGCAATCGCCCCAGCAGTGGCCAGCTGCCTATCATTTATAACGCCTTCATGGGCATACAGCGAACACACTCGATGATAGGACAGATGAATGTCCCTGTACATGTGAGTGAGTGATCTCGTTCGTTCGACACCACTACAACCTATCAGCCGTGTCAATAACATGGGCCAGACAAAAAAAAGTACCACAACTGAATTTAGCAGACCGGTGAAAAAAACGTTGTGGGCCTGGGGAATTGGAAGTTTTGGGGGTGCAAATCTGACTGTGCACCGTGATACTATTTTTAGGGCTCAACTACGGCTGGCCTCAGTGTTTCGGCAGCGTCACGGCCATAGCCGCACAGTAGCTGTGGCGAAGCCAAACAATGACGTCAAAAATGATGCACATTATGTTTGGTAAGTGGTTCAATGCACCTAATTTACCCATATTTCATCGAAATGAACACGGACCCACTCACAAATACTTCGGTTTATCATGCGGCTTTGCACAATGCCCAAAAGCCGCATGAGGCTCTGTGCGGCTTTGCACATCCTGTCTAATGACCGATTTTTGATAGCATGCAAATTCACAAAGTCGATTTTTCAGAATACGCCAATATCTTTATTTCGCGACATTGAAGGAGGTATGGTATGGGTTTTTTGATGCATATGAGCTTAAAGCTACTGAATGTTCATGGCACAAATTTGTTTGAAGGGATTTGACCACGAAATAAGCTCAAACGAGGCTCGGTATTTATTTAGAGCACCGCTGTAGGCGAAAAAATGGCATCAAATTTGATGGTATTCCGGTTTCGGCCGCAAATTCTTGCCTATTTTCGCCTCGTATGGCCTATTTTTGGAGGAATCTCTGTTGCTCTTTGTCGAATTGCGGTTCAAACTCAAATTTTCGCCCACCACAGGCAATTTTCGAGACAAAATCCCCGCCGCCCAAGGTTTCTGCCAGAATTCCACCCAGGCCTGCGCTCAAATTTTTGGCCAAAATGCCCGGATCTGGCACAAGCGAAACGCAAAATTTTTATAAAATTTGCCGGGATTGGGATCAGGCATTTCTTTCTCTTTATAAAATTAAGCCTGTCCGTCTGAAGCCTTTTCAAACTCCGCTTTTGGGAGATCAGGCCCGAGGCTTTGGAAGCGCTCGGTCTAGACCTTTGGAAGCGCTCACTAAACGGCACTTCGTCGGGGCTTTTAGCCCCATGATCAACTTTAAGTGCGCGCGTGCCTATAAAAGTGTACATAAAGCCAAACACCGCTTTGCTCGGGGTATCAGCGTTAAACTTTATAGGCGCTAAGCTGGCGCCAATGATTTAACCAACTGTTTGGTCGCGTGCACACGCCTATAAAAATTTTACACAATGCCAACCATCAGCCCACGGAGTATCGGCAAAAATGAATTGGCGGCACTGTGTGGGCTGTTGGCCAAATGACTTCAATTAGATTTTTGCATTGACATGAATTTCATGTGGTTTTCGATGGTTTGGCCCGTACTTTACTTGCATTAGTGTCTCCCCAAAAAATAACCCATTTTTTTTTTCCTGAAAATTCGAGCACACGATGTATGGTGTGCATCACCTGAAAAATTTGGGTAAAACTGGGGCCCACAAAATTTTGAGCATGAAGTAAAAGTGTTCCTTCCCTGATAAATCAGACAACAGACTTCAGACAGGCGTAATTTTATAAAGAGAGAAATACTGGCAAAAATTAATTGTGGGCTGTTGGCCACACTTCTCATTGCCACTGTACATCTCCTCCGCATAGCAAATTATGTCTCTGCGTTCGTTCGGAAGCGTTTGAAACTCCACCAACCAATCCACTCTGCAACCTTTTTTGGATTGTACTGATTTTATTATTTGTTTTCTTATGCAAACGGCTGTAAGGTTGTGCATTTTTGAATTTTTGCGATCAATAAAGGGGGAGCGGTCCCCCGAGCGCTTGTAACTATTAGGCTCGTGTCCAGCCGTTATCGTGCAGGAGTATTGACAAGCAAGCAAAGTAATACTTACTATAACCACAATACTTTGCGCACTCGTCATTGTGCGCACTATAACGGCTGGACATGAGCCTATTTAATTATCAGGGGTCCTGTAATAGCTCTAGTAATAGCTCAGAGCTAACTAACGGCTGCGTGGGATGTCACTCAAACGCAAGTTAGTGGTAGCAACACATCTCCACCACTAACTACAGGGGTATTGTGGGCTTTACAGGTGCCCCGCCGACAGTAGGCTATACCGAATGGAGTTCCAAACGAAGGCTTCGTAACGACATTTTCGGTCCGGTGACTGCCGAGAACCCCGAGTGAACAATTGATCCCGACGCCGCCATCAATCAGGTGTTCAACTTTGTCGTTCGGGAATCAGGTGAGAAACCGCCGGACACCAAAAAACTATCATACCACGTTCCCGAGCGCCGAGCGCGGGAACGTGGTCAGCACCACGTCAACTTCAATCTCTCCCTTCAAAGCTTCCCTCCCTGTACATACAAGGTCCTCAGACAACCATCCATATCAAGTGGCGAGGATCCCTTTACCTCTTCTTTGATTCCCTAGGGTCCAGTACTTATCCTCTAGTCAGGTGATTCCTTCCACTAGTATAGATACCCTTGGCCAACCGAGATATGGCATCCAAACAATTCATAGGGCGAATGTTATCAATCTGCGACGATTTCCCACTGGCACCCCAGGCGAAGGATCCCAAGGACAGCAGCCTCCCCCACTCAATGCAATCGCGAGTGCTCCTTCCTCTTACATTACCTGATCTCACATGCTGTCCAAGGACTGCCATCAATGTCTGAGAGACAAGGTGGAATGCGGTGCTTGCATGTAGGTTCCGCCGTGGAAGCAGGGACAGTCGTTAAAGAGCCTTCCCCCAGTCAAGCTACGATTGCGGCGCGATTCGAAAGACCAGGGATCGCCGATGAGTTCCGTCTTGATGCCAAGGATCTTTGCGACAACGGCCATCGGCAGGTTGATTCTCTTTCAGACGCTGTCCCTCCTTTCAGTATCGAGCCGGATTCGACCTCGCTAGAATTGCGCAAAAACGCTGCGCAGATCTGTGATGTGTGCGTCGATTTCGTACGATGTAATGTGTTCTCAAGGGAGATTAGCCTTGTGCCCGTCTTGTCTGAACAGACTCGAGATGACACGATATCGCTCTCCACGAACCAGCGACAACGGGCCAGAAAATGGCGGCGCCAATACTTCTCCGGCAACCAATATTAATCAACTGGGGGACGGATTCCGGAGCACGCCCACAAAAGTACTAGTAGCCTGGTCAAAGGAGGAGCTTAGCGAGTTTTATTTATCCCTGCTACTCACAATCTTCAGGAACACTTCTACGCCTCGTGCCATCGACGTCCAAGGGAAGAATAGAGCCTAGCCCTGACAAACAAGGCTAGTGACCTCGAAAATCGCACATTCTTTCCTGATGGAGTTTCCAGACGCGGGCTCAGATCGAGGCTTGTTATGAAATTCTACGGAAGCATCTTAGAATTGCAGATCCTACTCAGCTAGAGGATGACCTTGACCGTTACTGGACTATTCTTCATAATTCCATCGCGGCTCCTGTAAAGCACAAGCAAGTCCTGTGGCCTTCTTTCCGAATACTGTACTGAAACTCTTCAGCGACGTGGATATATCGCCTGAATCCGCGGGCTCTTCGTTGAGCCTCCCTGGTCGGAGCCCCAGCGTCCAACCTGACGATGAATACTCTCCGTTGGACTTGCAATGTCCTCCTTCACCGCCCACATCTTTGGGCCGCGATTCACTTCGCGGCCGGCTTGATTCCAATCCCTGCCGGAATGTCCCCGGTCTGTGGTTCGTCAAGGTCGGGGCCGATGCTTCCAAAATCCTCGAGGTCGAGTTTGTTTTCGAACCTGAATTTATCCCTGGCTTGGGTCTTCCTCCGACGTGCGTGATGTGGTGACCATCCGATCATTCTGACTGATTACTCTCAGTGAACCTTCTGCGCCGACTGCACAGGAAAAACCTGCCAAATCCGGGCTCTATGTCACTCTTCTGTGTCTTTTTACGGCAGCGGTCAGCTCCCTGTACACAAGTCTGGAACCAACCAACCCTACACCTGAGAGGCTGGCCACAGCCGTCGCTGGCCTGGAGACGGCATGGCCACGGGAGGGGACGCTGTTTCTTGATATGAATCACGGAGGGAGTAACAAGAAGAGCTGGTTACCATACGAGATTGTGAGTTGCTTGTGGCATTTGTCGCTTAACTAATCGCGTCGCGGGCAAGACTCCTCCTCACCATTGGATGTGACAAGCTTCATTCAGCCGGGCTTGAACATCATTCGTTTCATCCAACTCACCGGCATGACCGATCGGACTTTCATTTTGTACGCCTCGTGTCGCGAAGCCGAACCCGCGTTTCAAATTTTCGACTACCGAACGCCCCAATGCGCCGACTCGATGTTTGACTTTTCTTCCAACGTGACTATTTCATGAGCGAGAAGACCAACCGAGGAGGAATGATGCGGTGGGTAATGCGAAAAGAAGAGGCGAGCGAGGAAAGGCAGTTTGTGGGCGTCGTTACCAGTCTGCCCACAGCAAAACATTAGAGTTACTCTGAGCTGGAGATCAAAAATCAGAA
Organism: Mycena leptocephala; assembly: GCA_029378395.1. Classification (NCBI taxonomy): domain Eukaryota; kingdom Fungi; phylum Basidiomycota; class Agaricomycetes; order Agaricales; family Mycenaceae; genus Mycena; species Mycena leptocephala. The sequence continues at coordinate 20,655 of JARJLF010001257.1, read as the reverse complement.
ATCAAAAATGACTTGGGATTGGGCCTCTTTGAGGCGGGTGCTGAGCCTTTAGGTTCATGTTTCGTGAAAGATACCTGGCAGAACTTGAGTGGTGCCGGCCAGCCGGTGGGTTATGGGAGCCTCATCGCACCTAGCTGGGCCTTGAAATTTGCCCAAATTCAGCCTAAAATCCAAGTAGATAGCTTATGTGCCACTGCAGGTAATGCCAGACAGACAACACTAAACAGGAATCACACAGCAAGTCCAACAAGACCACGCTGTGGATTCCAGATGAGCGGCGGGCGTGCGGTACGACAACAACAGGACGGCTAAGGACAAGGTGCAACTCCTTGGAGACACAGGTAGTGGTAAACCATCTTTCAAGGCAATCCAGAATTTTGAGCGCGAGGTTACCTGACACGTGATCTTCGCCCTTGCGAGAAAGGAGGTTCAATGTGTCGCGGTTACTGGGTAATGCTGTGCACCTGAGGTGGACAACCACCTCCAGCAGACAAATATGGGACGACCCATACAGAGCACCAACTTGAAGGTGGTCAACAGAGAATATTGAGGATGAGACTTGCTCTGTACTTGAACCCCTTTCTTCGGATTTTCAAGCTCACAAGTTCCCACTTGAATTCGTACCCTACACTTGAAGTTGTGCTAAGTACTGAAGTAGGTAGGATGGGTCTGGAGCTCTTATTGCACTTGTCGTCTCCATACTCATCAGGCTCCTTCACAGCCGCGGTTTCGAGGGAAACAAGTTACCGGAATTCCAAAACTCGGACCGTTGACGTTACTGTACTGTGACTTCAAGTATGCGGCCATTCGAATCGTTACAGCCGTTTGCGATACAACAGGTGCGGACGGTTTTTTTCCCAATTTTTGGACACTTTTTGATCCTTTTGCTCAGGACAGCCGCCCTGTCCTCAGTTCTTGTCCGTTAGCCCTGGGAATTGGACCCTTAGATTCGCATTGAAAATCCGCAGCGAATCGCCACCTCGGATCTTTTGTCCAGTATACGCAGTCACCTGTATCTTTTATCTTGGGCCGAGGTTATGTTGCTCGACTGATGCATTCCTTGCATGGGTAAGTGTACGGGATGGTTGGATGGCTGAGCAAAGTACTGGATTTCTCGGCGTTTCCAAACGGGGTCGTTCCAAATGGGGTCGGGCATCTAGTTTCGCCGTGACTGTATTGTGACTTCAGAAGACACATGTTGAGGTCTAGAGGGGTACCATTATACTTTCCTCTCTCTCAATTGACCGCAATCTGACATCAGAGCCTAGCAAATTCTATGTTTTGCACCCAAATGCCTCTACGGACCGCCACGCACCTATTTCCACACCCAAAACGACTGAAATGACATCTTTCAGGCTACATAGATCACATTTATCTCTCCCTTTATGCTGCTCAACTTCTTTTGAATTACAAAAGGTCATTTCAAGGAACCCAGCATTCGGCGCAATAACAAAGGTACCACAATTTTAAGACAAAATTGGGACACTTTACACCAATGCGAATTATGTGGCAAGGTATTTGACCTGGTAAAATGGGTCCAAGATGGTTTAGATCAGATGGGGAGAGAAAAGCACTGTGCGGAACCTAAAACCGTGATATACTAGAATGACACACTATATTGGCCCCAATCCATACATACAGGACTTGTAGAGAACTCTTTTGGACACAATCACAAGGATATGGGTGGTACAGGAAGTGGATGTTGAGAATTATCAAGAATTGTCGACGCGAACGCGTTGTTTGGTTGTGTGTAAAGTGAAAAATGATGCCGGCACCCTGGCTCGAACGTGCGCGGACTTCCCCAAACTAACTTTTTGTTTTTTTGGAACTGGAGTGAACATTATTTTTGCAAAATTGCAATAATTTTCTAAAGAGAGAGGTGTCTACTTATTTTTGACAGCTCTTACTCTTGTGCTCACCTTTTCTGCAGCCCTCAAAAGCCGGTGTCAGCACTTTTTAATCGCTTCATGATTTCAACTAACTGCCCGTTCGCGGCCTCCCTATCATAACAAAAATATATCCCGAGTCGGGAAACAGTTTGAATGCGGCAAATGTGCTCAAACTCTTCCGTGATATCTGGCCAAGAAGAGAGGTTCATATCTATGGGCGCAGACGAGGAAGTCAATGGTAAACCTGGCGATTAGGGGCAATTTAACGCGAATTTATGAAGGGATCGACTGGGCGAGAATGTGAGTGAGCGAGGCGGCTAGGAGGTAATTAGAAGTTCTCCCACTCCCGAAGATGCCGGATTGGGCCGGCATCACACCGGCATCACACAGCCACTCCTGCGCTTCCGGTCCATAAGAATATTTTACTTTTCCGTCGTTCAGAAGTGGAATGGGTACCGATTCCCCGTTCGAATCAGGTTCGTCAGCGGGAAATTAGTGCTCGGGGAGACACACAGAAAATTTAACCACCGGCGACTCCAGTTGTTTAATATTATTTTCTGTATTTGGGCATGCAGTGCCTTACTATGGCGGTCCGGATGCACTTTTATTCCCGCGCAAAAGATATCGGGGATTTCGGCGTCCGCGCTATAAAAATAGGGCTTTTTACGCCCGCCGCGCTAAAAACAGACGGGCCTATGTTTAAAATCCGGGTCCATCGTTAGATTATCTTTACCGACCCGCCGATTGAGTCCTGGAAGTTCGCGCACAAATGGGTATAGCGGGTTTCCCTCAATTATCTCGGTATGCATGCACATGAAAAAAGCTAGGCAACGTTTCGGGTCACCATCGGAAGCAACCGAGAGTATGGGGCCATGAAGCTGTTCCCCGTACACCGAACGCTTTCAAGCTTCCAGCACGATCTCCATCGTCCGAAGGCAGTCCTTCCATTCACCCGTCTTACAGGATGGCCCCATGAATACGGCCCGTGCTCCATAGCCGGTTTCCGATAAGCGCGATATAGCTCCAACCGACGTCTCATGTGAGATGTGTACTTTTCCCTCCCGCACCGCGGCCACGGCGGCTTCTACCGTTTTAGTATTGGTTCCGACTTTAACCGTGTCGAGCGCGGAGAGATGCTCAAGACACAAGCCGCCCATGTCGTCGGTTTGCGGCATGTAGTCGATTTTGCGCTCTGTCGCAACTTCGTCGAATGACAACGTGTGACCATAAATGGTTGGTTTGGCTGTCTCCGTGTTGGTTTCGCGACTCGCCCGCGGCCCGAACAAGGCAGAAATGTTGCTGGAAATCTCGGCTACCCGTACCCCATTGACGGAGGGCATCAGTTTGGCCTGAGAGCGGTACAGCTGGATGGTGTTGCGGGAAGGGAGTGCAAATATCGAATGATTCATGGCGTATAGTGCTCCCGCACCCCCGAGCTCATAGATGAGGATGGCGAGGTAAATTTCGTACAATGTGTAGTTCTGGGCAGTGTATTTCCTCTCGACTGCGAGCTTGCAATGTTCAAGGATGACATTCGCGCTCCAGTTGTTTACCACCGCATTCGCTAACAGCCGATAAAGCGCGGGGATCTCGTGTGAATGTTGACCAATAAATTGAAGGAGATCGATATATTCTTTCAGCCGCTTGTGCGTGCTTTCAACGGAACCCTCGAAGTTAAGATTCTGAACAAATTCTTAGTCCAAATATACGCCGAGCAGAGAAGTAAGAAATACCTTTAGTCTGAGAGTGTTGAGACCATCCTTTGCCATTTCCACCTTCGCGCGAAGCTGCGTAGTGTTTAGGTCGCTATGGTCGTGTACGCGCTCAAACGAGCGGCTAGCTCGCTCCTTGATGATTGAAATGTCAAGATGCAAATCAGAACACTTGGCGCAAGCGCCGTTTGGGGACAAAACTGCTCCGTGGCAGTCTTTCGAACGGGCTCTAGGAGCGGCAGGATGTTCCAAGAGTAATAAATTATATCTTGCTGAGTGTTTTGTGTTAGGACTATGGATATGGAAGGGATAGGTTTCCCAAAATGTTGCGGGATCCCACGCAAGCGGTATTCCCGTGCATCGCTCCGGACGAGCCAGTTGCGGCGGAGCCAAAGGAGGTATCGGCTCGGTAGTGCGTGGTGTCGGGGGTGCCGCCCCTAACATCTGGCATAAGCCCGACCATGATTTTCCTGTGGTAACAATGAGAACACACCTTTACAAGCATTCGACACCATATGATCTCTCAAATTCTTTTGGCTTGCTCCTTTCTTGAATTGTTTAGGGCAGTTGGGGCACTTCAGCTCCCTGGAATTCGAGCCGCCAACCGCTGTCCATGAATCCGCGGTGATTGTCCCGGCTGAATGCGATGGCGGCGGAGGGCAAGGAAAGGCGGAGTGGGATTGAAACAGAACATTCTGGGGGTATTGGGATGTACAGAATTCATTTATGTGCGATGAAGGGGTATTATCAACAGTATTTACACCAGAATCGGTGGTTTGTTGGTAGTTCACGGTGGCTCTGTTACGCGGGTTGTGGTGTGGTTTTCAGAGAGTCCAGGAGCAGCAAGACGTGTCTGCTACTCCCTATCAAGCAATATGGGTACCGGGGAACCAGTGGACACGTCGCAGGCCGGGCGGGACGCGTCGCAGCTTGTGGTCGCGGTGTGGGAGAGCGTGAGTGATTGTGACATAAACAACCCGATATGGAAGGTGCTTTTCGAGCACGTGCTACAGCTGTTTTCAAAAAAGAATACACCTTTTGATCGAGTGGTGCTGTTCGATTTTTGCTTATCTTTGTTTGATGGTGAGTCTCTCCATCGCTCCATTTTTTCGCGTCATCATATCAGACGCGGTGTTGTGACTCCACAACTTTCCTTGGTGTATTTATACAAAATGGATTTCTGCCCCCTCCCATTATTTCAATGTAATCTCAAAACCTGTCGCACTACTGGGAGAAGATGAGAACAGTGGTCGACGGAAAAAAGCGGAAATTGGTTCAACTCTCACAGCCACTGGGACGTCGTCCCGGTGGAGCAGTGGAGCAAAACTAGACTCACCGTCAAACAAAGGTAAGCAAAAATCGAGCAGCACCACTCGATCAAAAGGTGTATTCATTTTTGAAAACGGCTGTATTGATGGTGTGCTCGGCTAGCGAATCGGACGCCTCTTGAGCCGAGCAACACGTCGACCACAGCCCTCTTGTTCGCCTCTCACCCCGATGAGTCTCGTTCCCCCTCTCTGCCAAATCCCTGCGAATCCCGACATTTCTGGGATCGGTGTCCGCATTGCGATCTATGCCCAGAAACTCCTCAGTGATTCCCATCCGCTCTTGACGCCGAATAAATGTATCAATTGTGAATTCTGCTGGGATTGGGGGTAGTTCCTCGTTGTTTTCTGTATGCTCCCTGATGAGGTGATAGATAGCATTGTATTTCCAAATAGTGCGTGGATTCCAAGAAGCCGACCAAGGACACAGAGGGCAGTGGATCGGAACATTGGTACATGGATTTGACACTGTACAATTCTTTGCAGTCTTATAGGCCATCCTGGCATAGTGATAGCCACAATCTGAAGTTATCTTTGACATTCCAACAAGTTGCGTATGGCAGCCATCGCGTCCGCAGAATCCACATGGATCAGCTCCAACAGGGGTTGTGGCTTTGGGGTCTGCTCTTTGATGCAAGGCCAGTAAAATATGATGGCCTACATGATTGCGCATTACGGGTAGTTTCATCATTGTCCCACAAATGAAACAAGCAACCGAGTTCGAGGCATTTAATTTTGCCTTGGGAGTTAAATGTGCTGGAACATGGGAACATGAAGAGAATTATTTCCTATAGTACACTGAGTTAGAACAAGGGTGAATTCAGAGATTGACAAAAAAAAAAATACCAGCGGAGTCACAATAAGGAAGAGAGGGATTTGTGACTTGAGCTCAACTCAAACCGTCCACAATCACTTCCCGCCGACGCGTCCCATGCGCTTTCTGCACTTGCCAGATCGTCGAAGTTTTTCCTCGATCCTGCGCTCAATGTCCTGTGGAGACACCAGGATACAGTTGTAAATCTCCTAAAATGCATGCCTGATGATCTTTGGGATATAACCGAGAATGAAAAGACGAGGAAGACGAAGAGGAAGGCATGGCGATCGTAAGATCGACGTCTTTGTCAATTATACAATCTGTTATACCTTCAGTCTAGCGTCTCCAACGCATTGCGAAAGCCTCCGATTGGGAGCGCCCCCTCTCTATATGAACCGCGTCAAGTCGCTTAGCATGCGTACTGCATTCAGGAACCCAGCGTTCCTTGAGACACTCATGTTGGAAAAATCCAAATTACATGATATGCCCTGGCACAGGTTGTCTCAGTCGATCAGGCTTTCGGGGAGCTATCCCTTCCCGGTGCAGAAGTGGAATGAGTGTTCATTTTCTGGTTGAATCATAGTCTGGCTAGGTGAGAAGATTCTCGGAAAATCCAAACACTGGGGAAGGATATGAAGTGGCTTCGGAATTTGCTGTTTGAGTTGGGCTACACAGTCTCTGGTAACTCCCAAACAAAGATAAATTCCACGAAGTTGAGTACATATCACAGCCTAGGCTTCCTGGGCTGGGGAATATAGGCATGAAACTGAACGTGGTGACGGTGTCTTCTCGCCGGATCCTTAAAGAATTGACCGCAGCTGTACAGGCACTGGTGGGGGGTGTCGCCGGTACTACATACGTAGGATGTTAGACCTCTCTTAAGATATTACATTGCATCGAGAACTTACTGTCCGTTTCGATGAATATCCAGTGGGGTTTTCTGTGAAGAATCGATGATGAATGTCGAATGAGATAAAATCACAGGAACGCACCTGGGAAAATGGCTTAGAACAGATATCGCAAATGAATGGTCTGGAAGTGACAAATTAGTCCACGAAATTGGGAATAATTTGGTTTTCGCCCACTTCAACTGCAGGTGCGTTGCCTCGACGTGCCGTTTGACCGATTGCTTCTTCGAGGCATACGTGCAACGGCCTTCCACCGTTGTCCAGAGGCACTGGTATGTTATGTGACCTTCGGGAGCCCTGATTGGGATGGCATGGTCTTCCCAGCTCGTCACCAACGGAATGCCGTGCACTTGATCACTCCTGGGGATTGAACTGAGGGAGAAGGAGGGCCGATGCGCTCCTGCGTAAAAGATCTCGGTAGAATGATATGAGGGGCGCATGGCTTGGGAATGCAAGCCATTTGATCGAGTCCGGGGTCTGGGCATAATTTAGCCAGCTTTTATGTATACTTGAACACTTACTCAAAGTGGACCGACTTCTGATTGTGACCATACTTTTCCAGAGAGCTCGAGTCAGACAATGGTCCCCGACGATCTGCCGAGTCCGACTGGGTATTTGAAGACGATCTGCATTGACGGTTCCTTGGTGTCATTAGATAAGATGCCGGGAGGCTCGGCAACGTGTGTGTGGCAGCCGGAGCGCCGAACACCGAAAGCGACAGGCCATTTCGACTATTTCGTTTGCTGGAAAAGACAACAAGTCAAGGACACTATACGCTGTCGTACATATCGGAATTACTTGGATGCCAATCGAAGGGTGCGTTGTAAAGCATCCCTTCTTGCGTGGGCCCGCAGTACTTCTTCGCGACAAGACGCCGGACCGGCAGTCGGACTCAATTGGCGGAGGGGAGTGAAATCCGGGGCTTCGTCGTATCTGGAACCTCGTTGACTCACGCGTATGCTGCAGGAAGGCGGGGAAATTACTCACGTCGGGCTATGAGAGCCGTGCGATGGATGGGGAAGAGGTGGCACCGCTCGCATTGGAAAGGCTACGCGTACTGCACTGGTTTGAGTGGCTCCCAATTTATATGCGGAGGCGCCCACAAAAGATGAAAATCTCAAGAGATTCAGCACTAACAGCCGTCGGGTGATCTCAGAGGACATGTACTCTTTTTGTGCATCACTGATCTTCGCTGGAATGTCCCGGATCCACGGTCAAACATACGGTTAATAAGAATTGAGCCGGTGTGAATATGCTTGAATCAGTAGACACCGACGCGGGTAAGTAGTATGTGACTCAAGAGTTGACGCCAGTAGTACTCTTTGCTAACGCCGTCGTGCTTTCGGGTAAGTAGATCATGTCAGAGTCGATTGTGCCCTGAGGTTTCGGTGGAGCTGGCCGGGTCTCTTGTTGTTACAACTGGTGGGTCCAAGTGGGTCCGCCATCTGCCAACATTCGACATGGTATGTCGTTCCTGTGGCGTCCGATCAACCAACATTGGTGATCGGCAACACACCGCGAAATCCTATATACAGTGTCCGTCATCACGTCACACGCGACTTATACCGCACGGTTCTAGGGTCCCGAATTACTCAGGTAACGCGGAAATCATTTTGCCACGCAGGGGTCTGATTCGGACGCATCAACTAAAACATCGGGTCGTTCATCTCCATCTACACTGGCCGGTGAATCTTCTTCAGAGGCGTCCTCCTCTGCACCATGATGATTGCGTTCAAACGAGACCTTGGAGACCTTTTCGATACGGGCTGCAAAGTCCCACACAGACAATTGTTCCAGAAGAGAACCACGATTTTGATAATCAGAAATCTGGTTGGCGGATGGTCGGATCCGGCCTGACGGTCCAAACACCAGAGAGATCTCATCCTCATTGGAGTCATCAACATCAGGCGGGGGTATATCAACAACGGGATCAGGAGCGGACTCCATCTCAGCATCTGGATCTAGCACGTCGTCTCCTCTGAATGAATTAACACATTCCTTCATACTGGTGTAAGTAATTTCACGATAAGATGGAATATCGGCCTTTCAAGTCGTCAGAAATCTTGGGCGAAGTATGGAAACGTATTTACGGTCAAAGGTGGCCCTTATATAGAGGAAGATATCTTAAAAGGAACGGAGATGAAAGGAGAGAAATTGAGGGACTTTTATTGAGAGTGACGCAAGGACTGGGGGTGACTCAAGGACCGGGTAAATACTGTATGAGTTAGAGGGAGCGGTGGAGCTGGGTGGCTCCATCACACAGGTGGAGTAATGACATCATTATTTAGGGCCAGCTTCGGCTCTTGCTTAAACGAGTCCGCTGACAATTTTCACAACAATTCGTGCCAAAGCGAAGGAGCCCGAGCTTCCGACGATCAAATGGACGTGATTGCCCAGCTGCAGGTCAAGGAGAACCGGCTGGTTCTTTTCGGAAAGCAGAGGTAAGACGGGTCGGTTTGGGCCACAATAATTGTTGGAAATACTCAAACCAACCTTCTGAAGTGCTTTAAATTACTTTCCGGCCCTGCATTGACCTTCGTTGTCGAACATGGGCCTGACCTCAGATCGTGAGAAATGATATTTCGCAAGTTATAGGGGAACCAGGTCATCGCTTGCCACAGAACTTGGCAAACACCTTCCCTGGAAATTACACTAGATCCAACTCATTTTAGTATGCCGGTACGGCTTCAAGACATTGGGCATTTGAAGATTTTCCAAAATTGTAATGCCTCCCAAATTGCATCGAACTATAGATTGTCTGCAGACGATTTCGAGCCGACAGGTTGTTTGTAGTACGTAAAAGACATCATCCCAAGTGTACCATACAGAAAATCAAGGAAAACGGCCTAGAAATGAGCAAGATATGCTCGTTTGTTCGAGTTGTAGGTGTGTCCGGGACGGCGGGGGGATATTATTAATTAATCTCTGTGATTCTTTGTGGGTGGATTGCCTCGGGTTTCTCCAAATATGAAGTATTCAACAACGGGGTGTTGATTTCGGGATATTTTTCACCAGGACTGTACCCAGAGCTGCAATTTTGATTTTGAGCTCTCAGCAAGCGAGGCATTCAATTGATTCGCCACCCAGAGCGGCAATTTTAATTCTGAGCTCCCCGCGAGCGAGGCATTCAATTGATGCGGCACCCAGCGGTGAAACTACAGTGGTGCTCGATTTATGTGCACCATGGTGGTTCACCACATTGGGGCTAGAGACTGGCTCTGGACAACTTGTGGAGGTGAAGGATAGACAGACAGAAGGTTTCCTGACCACTTTTGGAGTTACCAAAAAAGGAAATTTCCGCTCAATCCCTGATTTTCTGACCCCTCCAGGAACCAAGTGTTTTTGGGGGGACCGTGGGAAGAAACTGAGTATATACCACGAAAGGGCTTGCTAAATAGACCATATTCACATTTTGAACTGAGTGATTTGATACAGCCAATGCCTCAAAAAGAAGGCCACAAGTTGGCTATTTTTGAGGTTTTCAGCTAATTTTCGAGCATTTTGAGTCAAAATGGCCAACTTGTCGTCTACTTTCCGAGAGATTGGGTGTATGAAATCACACAATTCAAAATGTGAATCTGCTCTATTTAGCAAGCCCTTTCATGGTATATACTCAATTTCTTCCCACGGTCCCCCCAAAAACACTTGGTTCCTGGAGAGGTCAGAAAATCAGAGATTTGGAATTCCAGTTCCAGTTCCAGAGCAGAAATTTCCTTTTTTGGTAATTCCAAAAGTGGTCAGGAAACCTTCTGTCTGTCTATCCTTCACCTCCACAAGTTGTCCAGAGTCAGTCTCTAGCCCCAATGTGGCGAACCACATAAATCAGTTGGATCGATTTTTTGAGGTCTCGTGTAACAGACGGTTCGCGGGGGTGAGTTCTTGATCAACGTTGGATTTTTTGACCCTGTGAGTACACAGTCATCCCACATCCACCAAGCCCCGCATTCAGGCCGAATGCAATGGTCCCATCATTCGATTACCTTGTTTGCGTTAGGTGAACCAACCGACGCGTTGAGACGCGTTTTGATGAGCTCTTTTATCCTGTTAGACATCGAGTTCAGTCCTGACATGTTGCGATTGCCATGCAGATGCAGGTATCCACGCCGTCGCCGAAGTTCTATGCAGTCCATTCCACCTATCCCATTGAATACCTCGGCCGCTTCAAGTTGCTGTAACGGATGCGTCTTGGGATACGTATATGTTTCACACTGACGGTACTGCATCGATGCTAACCCATTTTTCATAGCCTCGATGTGCTCCATCCACGTCACTTGGCAACACCCCGCAATCTGTATCCGAGTCTTGGAAACCCCGTGAGCGAGGTGAGCGTTAAGTTGATTCCGTATTCGGTCAATATTACATAACATACCAGCAGGTTAATTGTGTCGTGGATCATATCTCATCTCTCATCGTCTGCGGCCTGATTTGTCACGATTTGAGCTTTCGACGCTTTCCACAGTCCTCACTCCGTTATTTCCCGACCGCTGTTATTTATAGAGTGCGTACATCTCTTTCATTCACGCCGCATTCGCTCAATATTCCTTGCAGCGTGGAGTGCAATTGCGGTTGATGCGAAGGTGAAAAGGTAACGTGTGCGGCTGAGACTGTAGCTTCATCCATGGGACGTGCTGTATGTAAATATATACTTCGAGTGAATGGATCATGGATCATTCTTGTCAGAGAATGCTTTCACGGTTCCGAGTCGATGTGCATAAATCTATCTGTCCACCATTTATCCTTGGACCTTCAGTCATTTTTCAAATGTCAGTTAGTGGAATTTCAAAATGTCACACCTTACACTTATGCTGGAGCGAAGCGAAGGCATGTCTTGTTCAAGGATAAATATTTCCCCAGATTTCTTTTGGAACCTACCCTCAAACGCAGCCTTGACGAGGTCGTCTTTCTGTTCCTCGGTAAGCATCGTGCGGCCAGCCAACTCGAAATACAAGATGATACAGCCTAGCCGAAGCGAGGAAGTAAATCAAAAGCGGTCCAATCAGGTACACAACTCTGATGGCATCCTTCTATTTTTCACATACTATTTCAGCGGCATTGCAACGCGACATCAACCATGTTTCTCGCCTTTTACTAGAGACATCCTGTGGTATTGCAAGAGAATGCCTCGAAACAATCTTTGGAGCCCTTCTCTTTGTGAGATACCGCGCTTTTTGCCATGTACTCATTTTTTTCTGGGTCAAATTTCCTGAAAATCGGCGCAACGCTGAGTTGAATTCACATACATGATTCTGGACCCTCAAAAGATGCCTGGAATTTACGGGAGGATCAAAATGGAGCTAGTTACCCGTTTTGGACACGCACCCGCTGTACTCATTTTTTTCTGTGTCAAATTTCCAGAAAATCGCCGAGACGCTGCGTTGAATGTACATGCACGATTCTGGACCCTCAAAATATTCCTGGAATTTACGGGAGGATCAAAGTGGAGCTAGTTACCTGTTTTGGACAACCACCCGCCGTACTCATTCTTTTTTTGGGTCAAATTTCCTGAAAATCGGCGAGACGCTGCGTTGGATGCACATGCATGATTCCAGAGGCTCAAAATTTTCCTGGAATTTACGAGAGAATCAAAGTGGAACTGGTTACCTGTTTTGGCCAACCACCCCTCGTACTCATTTTTTCTGGGTCAAATTTCCTGAAAATCGGCGAGACGCTGCGTTGGATGTACATGCATGATTCCAGAGGCTCAAAAGTTTCCTGGACAGATTGCTTGACAATCCCAACTGGCCATGACTTCCCGATTCCATTGAATCTACATGCCTTCCTGGCTTGTTTTACTCGTGCAATGCCGCTATCATGCCTTGCTGCGATCTTAGAGGAGTGAAAATATTGCGTTGACATTTTATATGACAATCTTTGACCATTCAACACATCGGCGTGTATTTCATTCATCCATACTTGCTCTGGTCTCCCAATGCTGGCTTCCCTTTCTACTTTGATTCAGTATCAAGGCGGTATTTTTCTGTCCGTCTGATCGGTTCCTGCATCCCCGTTTCGGTTATCTTGATCTGCGGGCCCTCGTTTCTCGCTGCTCCGATCTGTCTGTGTATCCTTGGATCAGCGACTGTTCTATTCTGCAGCCCCGCTCCCTCTCTAACATCTTTACCTACAAGCCCATCAGTTCCGCGTTTTCCCCCTTGTCTCATTTTCTTGAATTTCTGTGACTCCAGACTTGGCTTTCTGTCTATCCTTCGTTATATTGCTTGAGTATCTTTCCGTGGACCCAACTATCCACTTTGTGGAATCTCTTCGTCATCATATCAATTTCCTTCTAGTGCTGTCTGGTTGCATTCCTGCATCATCTCAGCACGACTTTCTCATTCAGACCTTCGCATCCTGGGTTCCTTTTCGACCAAATTCATCCAAATAGGCTAGCTATTCTCGCAGATTGGCTGCTCCCTTGGGTCGAATATCAATTACTCACTTCATATTTCAGGGTACGACTTTCTTGGATTTATACCTGCATCATGACCTACAAAGCCAGTCATTGTGTCTGAGCCCTCTTGCCATCTACCTCTCGCTTTTTCTATATCAAATCGCCGCCGATTCCCTGATTCTCTGTGACCTCAATTTTTTTCGGCAGCGATAAGACCACGGTATCTGTCGCGACAGGCGATGTCGAATACCATCATGCTTACCTCTCGCTCGGAAATCCTCACAACGCCGTGCCCATCGCAACACAGTACATGTAATAGGAATCATAAAAAATTAAGGAATGAAGCATACATGTCCTATGAAAACGAACGGGCCTTCTCCAAGGTTGTTGGCCGTATGGCAGAAGGGCGTACTGCGGATGGCCTGGAGGTTGAATGTAAAGCGGGTGAGGGATTTGGGATCCTCGACCCACGTCCGACCACCCGACTTCAAATTGAATATTAATTAGATCCAATGGACAGCGATAAACTCAAATTGCTTCTCACCGTCCGTTGGGACCAAGGAGACCCCACAAAGTCGTGTTTGGAGTTATGACAGCCGCGGGGTGTGCAGTGGCAACATAGTCGATTTTGTTGGCCTGACAGTGATTCTGGAAGGCAATGTCGACTTTGTCGAAAGTCGGGCCGGTGACATCGATGTCCACGGTGAAGACGAGGTTGGCACGTTGGAGGGCAGTCTGAACCTTTTCAATGTCTCCACCGCTCTTCCAGAAATATCGGGGAGAAAGGTCGAGGGTGTTGTTGTGGTCGGAGATGTTGAGCTGAAAATAATTGGTGGCTAAAGAACAAGACGATTGAATATTAATATTGAGACACACCACTTTCGGCAATATCCCTACCGTAAGTTTGACAGAAGAGACGATAGGGGCCGGATCAAAGTCGGCCAAGGAGGCCAAGGGCGCGACGGGAGTAGAGAACGAGCGAGGGTTGCCGGATTTGCGTTTCCTAGGACTGGTAGCAGCTGAGGAGGGCGAAGAGCCGGTTAAATTGCTGGACTGGGTCGGGTGAAGTGAGCGTTGGATGGATGCACGGCACTGCTCTTGGACAGCAGCCGCAACAGAAGACCTCGTCAAAAGCCGGGTCGAAATGATTGCAGTGGTCAAAATACTGTTTTGGTTGGAAATCTCAGCGCATCGTGCCGAGGTTCTCATGTGGATTTGTTTGGATTGACATGGAGAGCCCTCGGCTCCTTTTCAAAAGCACCAGGGCCATCAAAAAAAATCTGAAGCGAGATTTTGAACCCAAATTTTGCGGGTTATCCTCCCAGCAAGACCTCGTCAAAATCCGACTTGAAATGATTGCAAAGTGGTCAAAATACTGTGTTGCTGCGAAATCTCGGCACATTGTGCCGAGGTTCACGTGCATTTGTTTGGATTGACGCGTCAAAATAAATCCCGAGAGACAGTTTGAACCCAAATTTCGCTGGCTATCCTCCCAGCAAGACACCGTCAAAATCCAGCTTGAATTGTTTGCGCAGTGGTCAAAATACTTTTTTGGTGAGAAATCTCGGCACATCGTGCCGAGGTTCATGTGCATTTGTTTGGATTGACATGGAGAGCCCTCAGCTCCTTTTCTACAGCACCAGACCCATCAAACCAGATCCCAAGAGACAGTTTGAACCTGAATTTCGCTGGCCACTCCATGTCAATCCAAACAAATGCACATGAACCTCGGCACGATGAGGTGAGATTTCGCACCAAAACAGGATTTTGACCACTGTACAATCAATTCAAGCCGGATTTTGACGTGGTCTTGCTGGGAGGATAGCCTGCACAATTTGGGTTCGAACTGTTGCTTCAGATTTATTTTGACGGCCCCGGTGCTTTTGAAAAGGAGCTCAGGGCTCTCCATGTCAATCCAAACAAATGCATGTGACCCTCGGCACGATGGGCCGAGATTTGTCACCAAAACAGTATTCTGACCACTGTGCAATCAACTCAAGCCGGATTTTGAAGGTGTCTTGCTGGGAGGATAGCCAGCGAAATTTGGGTTCAAACTGTCTCTCGAGATTTATTTTGACGGGTCTGGTGCCTTTGAAAAGGAGCTGAGGGCTTTTTATGTCAATCCAAACAAATGGACGTGAACCTCGGAACGATGCCCCGAAATTTCGCACCAAAACAGTATTTTGACCACTGTGCAATCATTTCAAGCCGGATTTTGATGAGGTCTTGCTGGGAGGATAACCAGCAAAATTTGGGTTCAAACTGTCTCTTGGGATTTATTTTGACGAGTCTGGTGCTTTTGAAAAGGAGCTGAGGGCTCTGTGCAATCATTTCAAGCCGGATTTTGACGAGGTCTTGCTGAGAGGATAACCTGCAAAATTTGGGTTCAAACTCTTGCTTCGGATTTATTTTGATGGCCCTGGTGCTTTTGAAAAGGAGCTGAGGGCTCTCCATGTCAATCCAAACAAATGCACGTGAACCTCGGCACAATATGCCGAGATTTCGCAGCAACACAGTATTTTGACCAATGTGGAATCATTTCAAGCCGGATTTTGACAAGGTCTTGCTAGCAGGATAACCCGCAAAATTTGGGTTCAAACTGTTGCTTCAGATTTATTTTGATGGCCCTGGTGCTTTTGAAAAGGAGCTGAGGGCCCTCTGTGTCAATCCAAACAAATGCATGTGAATATTGGCACAGTGGGTCATTTCAGGCTGTCACCAAACAAATGCACATGAACCTCGGCACGATGAGCCGAGATTTCTCACCAAAACAGCATTTTGACCACTGTGCAATCAATTCGACCTGGATTTTGACGGCGTCTTGCTGGGAGGATAGCCAGCGAAATTTAGGATCAAACTGTCTCTCGGGATTTATTTTGATGGGTCTGGTGCTTTTGAAAAGGAGCTGAGGGCTCTCCATGTCAATCCAAACAAATGCATGTGAACAATCGTGGCAATCTCTTGCTCCCAACCATTATCTCGACAAACCACTTTCCTCAAACCCTTTCCTTCAGGACAGTTATGGTCCCTGGTAACAGCAAGCATGTTCTTTGCAAGTAGACTCTTCCATTTGGGCGCATACAAATTTCTAGCAAAAAAAAAGGTCTTCACATTCAAGGAGGAAATTATCATGAGGTCACCCCGAAGGGCACCTTGGAGGCCGCTCTTCTGGAGAGCAGTGGCTTCAAGTCTCCTGAGTGCCCATCATACAATCCTTGGAAACACACTCTCTTCACAGTCTTTACTTGTCTTCCTTGATTTATACATGCCTCTTCATTTATTCTTAGTAAACCAATGTTCTGGTAATACTACATGTCTGCCTGTCATACGGCACCTTCATCGAGGACTAAGGCATGATAATATGTGACTTTTGTGACCTATTTTTTTGCTTCTGACTCGCACCCTCTAACCTCGGCCCTCACTTGGGTCATATCACCGGGCTGGTAATCTTGTGTTGCACAATGTAGTCTTCTCCCAATACAGTCGCTTACTATCCTGGTAGCTCACGTGAGGGTACGTCTAAGGTAGACAACAACCGACCATTTGCCGTACTGTGGTAGGAGCGGGAGGATGGGGGAGACGAGGGCGCGCAATGGCGGGGTGCACGCACCTGCTTTCTATCATTAATTCCAATTTACTACATATTTTTCAGAGAATTTATAGCCCGCCCTCAGGCGCATCATGTCGGGCAGCAGGCGCGAGGGGCACACTGTCGGGCGCGCAATGGCGCGGTGTGCGCGCCCGCCTTCTGTTATTAATTCCTATTTACCATGAATTTTTCGAGAATTTACTACCTGCCCTCACCGGCATCATGTCGGGCAGCGGGCACAAGGGGCGCACCGTCGGGCGCGCAATGACGCGATGGAAGCGCTCGCTCAATAATATTATTTACGATTTTTCCCTTATTTTTCTGAGAATTTTCGGTAAAGTGCCCGCCCGACACCGTCGGCATCGCGTCGGGCAGTGAGCACGGTGTCGGGACGGCAGGAGACGCTGGCGCACCGGCGGGCACTGGCCTACATACACCCTCAATACTCTAAGTCCCCTGCCCTATGTTATTGAAGCGTTTTGCAAGGTTTTTTCGGAAGGTATTGAAGGAATTATTGCAGGCAGCCCTACACCCCTAATGTTAGCAGAGCGTGATCGTGACACGCCGTCATCGTCTTACTCATCTTTGCCCGGACTTTCTTCCGCTACTCCGAACGGTCTCGGATGACCGTGCGTTTATATCCGTCGTTTCACTACTTATATGGCTCGTCTTGTTACCTTGTTACTGGCTTTTGTACTCTCGCCCCTTGCCCCAAATATACCTTGTGTGGCTTAATCTCTTGCGTGACCCGACCTTCCAACACCTAAATCTCCCTTCTAATAGAACGGGTAAACCCACCGCGTTACCCATCCTAACTAGAAAGGTTATTAGGTGCAAACAGGTGCAACTGCAGCAGCACTGCACCGCTCGAAAGGAAATTCAGATGAAATCTGCTCTTTGGACCGGGGATCAAAACCCTTGGCAAAATCGATTTGACGAGGCACTTGCCTGCAAAATTCCAGTTGAAATGAGCACTTTGGACTGCTTTGTCGGGTAGTTGCTGGGTTTCATTCTTAAGCAAACAGGTGCCACTGCAGCAGCACTGCACTGCTTGAAAAGGAAATTCCCATCAAATTTGGGAGCTAACACAGTCTCGAGGCCCAATACATTGCATGGCGGGCCTGCCTAGGCAGAAGCCTTTGCCGGGATTTGAGGTGGGGACCGACATAGATGGAAATTGGGTTGAATTCTTAAACAAACAGGTGCATCCCCAGCACGCTTGGATTTGCACGTGTCCGTAAAGGCTTTGGGAATATGAGCTGGGGCGGTTGAGGCTGCAAAGTTTGGCATACGATCACGGGAACTTCCATCAACAGCAGGTGAAGATGAATGCGTCCTGGAGAGGTTGAAAGGGGTCAACAAAGGCAACAGCGGAGTAGATTTTAGTTTTTGGAGTGAGTTGGGATGGCGAGAGCCAGATGAAAATAGGGAAAGGGGGTTCGCCATATCCTGCGGGCTTCCATTATCACGAATGGTTGGATCGAGGTGGTCATGGATGTTTTGAGAGATATCGAGCGGTGCATGGGAGGGTGGGCTGGAAGGCGAAGGAGGAGAATCGTGTATGAATGGTGCAGCAGAAACATTTGGGAGCGGTTGACGGGCCTGCTGCGGGGAGAATGTCTGACTGGGAGTATAACCAAACTGCACCTGAGAGATGGAAGAAGAATGAATTAGAATGAATTATTCTCTGCGGTAAGACACCCAAGTATTTATACAAGTCTCATATGTATGAGTCAAATAGTAAGCTGTTAATGGGCTGTGCGAAGCATATGGTTGTGGATAGGTGCATATGTGAGCATAGCAACGGAAATGGATAAGGAGTTTTGGGGCTGTTACAGTAATTACGTAAACAGCCATTTGCGTGGCATCAGGATTGAACTCCAACGCTCCCCCTCAACCCTGAAGCATTCCCATATCACCAGAGCACTTGGTGTGTTTGGGCTTCGCCAGAATGAGTACTCGAACTGTTGGAATTGGAAAAGCTGTGCAAGCTGTTGCGAGCTCACAGCTAATCTATAGTCAGAGTTACTCATTCTGGGTAACTGTCCACATAGTACTACATAGCTTTATTCTGGTGCTACATGTCAGGCGAGGGGCTTATGAACACCGAGCGCTGCGTTACCCACCCATACCTCTATTTCACGGAGGGGTGCCGATCGAAAAGCTTCACGTTGGTATCTGGTGCACTGAAAGGGGACTTGCATAGGACAATATGCCATCATCTGGTGTACTGACCTCGCTACGCGCAGCTTCCTTTACTTCATCCCAAGACTTGAAGATCACTCGTCCAACACGGACAACGAAAATGATGCTCATGATATCGATGCGCTGGTATAACAAACATAAATGGGAATTTTTGAGGGTGGTACAGTAGGCACACACACATTAGATGGTGAAGAGAAGGGAAGCATGTTCCTGATGCCGTCCCGCGGTTGGTGCGGATTTTATTTTGAAGAGCGTGGGGAATAGAAGCCTCGAGACAGGAGGTTCAGTGTCCCAAGAACAGCTGAGCTATCCTCTATCGGGCGTGTGAATGCTGTATTTATCTCCAACAAGGTGATGGCCATTCCAAATCACTCATATTTTCCCTGACACAAAATGTGGGACTACTTGGCAGAAAGATGATGCCAGGATATCTAGGATGGATTGGAAATCGCCAGGTGGACTACCGGGTTGTTTGCAAACATAGTGGTCACTAATTTATCGTCCACCTTGTTCAGTTTGGGGGTCACAATATGCGGACCTCCTGCAGAAGGCGTTGCAATGTCTTCTGACAGCGGAGTGGGTGACGGGGCCCTTCTTCCGGACGACCACGTCGCCATGACACACCGTGGAGATCGCACTGGGACTGAAAACAAGCTGAAAAGTCCGAGGAGACAATTACATCTCGTCAATAATGAGTCAGCGCCTGGAGCGCCTGGACGTTGCCTCCCATTCCGGCTCATAACTTCCGTTTGCGTAGCCATCACGTCCGTCTAGTGTTGTTTCCGCGGCTCAATATTTATTCCTCTTGATTTTTTATTCAAGCTGACCACCGTCCTTACTACGGGAAGTTTCACAGGGACTCAAAAAGCCTTAGAACCCTCGAAAGGCAATATAAACCCTCACAAAGCTTTATAAAGCCCCACCAGCCTGATGAGCTTTGCGAGATCCGAGGTCCCTTATAAATGTCTGTGAAATCTCACCCAGCTGATAGACCTTTACAGTGATTTTAGCACTTTATTGAGTTTACAATGGCTTACAAGTTCTTCCCGCTTTTGGTGATGCAGTTACACATGTAAACAAGCAGCAAGCAAGCTTTGCCTAATTCAATTATTGGAGACTTCAGATTCCGGAACGGAAGATGACTGACTTGGAATCGAGATTCCCACAACTGACCCTTTAACAACGAAAAATATACTTTGTGAACGATTTTACATTACAGCGGTTTGCAAAAGTAATGACACCTCCGATCATTTTGTAAATAAAGAACAACTTGACACTGCCTCTCTTCTTGTGCTCATTGTGACCTCAAATCTTGTCCAAATTCCTTGTGCATGGGCGCGTTCGAGAGAGAATTGGAGCGGCTTTCTACTCCGGGTACTCTTACCCTCTAATTGCACCACTTTTTTCTGACCTTATTCGGCTCCAGCGCGTCAAAGCCCCAATCTTTTTCTCGTCGTTTCTCGCGCAATTCCTGGTGGATTCGGCTCAAAGTAGGCGCGTTTTGACGGCGTCTGGTCCCTCTCACTATCAATTTAGGTCAAACAACATGTGAACACTGTTGCTTTTACAAGTAATTCCATCCCACTATGACCGCTTTTTGATGCCATACATATTCACAAGGTCGAATCTTCAGAAAACACCCAATGGTTATATTCTGGAGGAACGCCACTGGCGAGGTATACATTAAATTGTACCTGAAATACCAGAATTGTTCAATGTTCATGATAGCATTTTATTTGGAGTGATTTGATGCAGAAATGGGCCTCAACGGCTGCGTGCAGAACTATTCGTCCCCTGTACGGAAGGGCTGGTGGACTCCAGA